>RJWM01005746.1:0-89592 GCA_004363535.1 Dasyprocta punctata
TCCTAGAGACCACGTCTCAGAGTGTTTCCCAATTTTCTTATCACCTTCCCTCCCAATTCATTCTTTCTGTATCAATGCACATAGTCCTTTGAAAGTATTCTGAAATGAAGGCCCATTTTTTAGGTCCTTCTCTGGACACATCGAAGTGAAGCAAATGGGAACAAACATTAGCATGTTTAGATATAATTATTATAAAATGATTTTCCATATGAACAAAACACTGCCCAGGCTTTGTAGTATAAGTACAAAATGCTTAAAGGATTCATTGATTCCAGTCATACGGGGACTCAAAGCAGATTCACAGACTTCTGTTGCTGGGGATGTAAAATTTTGCAGGAACTGCTAATTCAGATGTCCTGGGAATGAGAGCATAAACCACATTGTCTCTCAAACCCTTTTAGATAAGACAGAGATTTTAATCTATAAATTCCTCTTTTCCTGCCATTAATTGGAGTTAGGAGAGATCTTTTTCATCAATTAAAACTGAACTTTGACATTTGCACATTTACTCATTTCCCCTGTATTTACTGGGCAAAGAAGCTCTTTTGAAAGCACAGTTTTTCAGGTGCAGTAATATTGACACTGATAGTTTACAAATTACAGCAGGAGACAAACTAGTATAGGCATGATGTGATCGGAAATGGGATGGCTCCCCTAGGTCAAAGCCATCTTCACAACTGTGCAGTTAAAAGGCATCACCGTGTCTCATAACCTCCTGGCCACAGTAATAATCCAAAGTAGAATTATATGTAAGAAAAAATTATGAAAAAAGTGCTGTACTATGAACTGGAAGATCTTTTATACAATAAAAAATTTGTGAACCTTGTATCTTCCAGTTAACCTACTAGCCTGATGAGGGAGCTATTAAAATCTAGGTTATTAGGTCAGATTTTATCAAGGCTGTTTACTTTCTCTGAGTGAAACCCTGTACTCTGTGACCATAAACTACCAAGCTCATCTCAGGGAAAATCCATACAGATGCAAGATTTTGGTTACAAGTGTGTCAATGGCTCCCATATACTAGAACTAATCAGGGAAAAAAAGTCAAGAATAACAACAAATAGCCATGGTGGTGGACTCCTGTAATCCCAGCACTCAGGAGGCTGAGGCAGGAGGATCACTGCAAATTCTCCAAGTTTGAGACCAGCCTGGGCTACAAAGTGATCTCAAGGCCAGCCTGAGCTGCATAGTGAAATCCTGTCTCAAAAAGACATATAATAATATAATAATAATAATAATAATAATAATTACAACAACAAACACCACAACCACAAAAATAAGGTTTATTTTTTTGTTTTCTACTGGGAATTAAATCCAGGAGTGCTCTACCACGGAATCACATTTTTAGTGCTTTTAAATTTTATTTTGAGATATCATCTTGCTAATTTATCCAGGCGGGTCTTGAACTTGGGATCCTCCTGTCTCAGCTCTGCTAGTAGCTGGAATTACAAGCATGTAGCACTGCACCTGGCTGAATTTATTTTTGAGCAAACACCTACATACTTTTTATTGTAGTTAATCCTAGCAATATTATAAAGTCAGCATACTTTCTCCTGTTTGTCTTTTTAAAGTTCAGCACTATCAAGGAAATAACATATGATGCTTATTTATTGTATGGTCTGTTTTCCCTGCCAGAAACTTATCAACTTTGGAGAGAGACTTTGGTCTTCTTGGCCTCCGCTGTTTATCTTGTACCTAGAGCAGTGCCTGGCACATAGTGGACACTCTATAAATATTTATTGTTGAGTGATTACCTCCTTTTTTAAAAGGTGGGAAATGAGATTTAAAAACAAGTGAAAATAAGATAATGTGTTAGAAACAGGGGTAGCCTAATGTCATGAGCACACCACCTTCCACAAAAAAAAGAAAGAAAAAGAAACCACATAAAATGGAGGAAGTTCGCTTCCATTATTGTTTATAAAAATGAATGTGGATACACACGCTAGAACAAGTAAGATGCTGCTTCCTGGAATACCTAGATGTGACAGAAATAGAAATTGAGCCCTGGAGAGGAGAACCATGCCCAGGCAGTGACACTGAAGACAATACTGAGGGTCCCCCATCCCTCTGGTGCTTCTTGCTCTTCAATGTCTGATAGTTAGCATATCTCTGGAAGAAAATTAAAGACAAAATTGATGAAATGGTCTTTAGCTCTTGAGATTTTAGCCATAGCTTTCAAATCTCTTGTGATGTTTGTCTGTCAAATTCCTTGAGTAATCAAGATCCCATTCATAGAAGAGGACACGAGCGAGGAGAGACCATGGTCTAAAGGAGCATTCGGGTCAGATATCACTGAAATTCATGTGGGCAAGAGTGTTCTGTTTCTTGAGGTGCCTTTGATCTTCCCCAAGTGTGGTGATTCTAAAGAGAGCTGTTTGTCCCTATAACAAATGTCTAATGAATTGTGCTCCAGAGTTTTTGCTTTCTTATGATCGCCTTCTAACAACTACTTACCCATCTAAACTACAAATATTCCACGTTAGCATACTGCAAAGAAATCTGTTACTTAATGTTCTTCTTGTCCTTTGGAAAAAAGTAAAGATTCAGAAGGTTAAATTCAAAAGCAATTTTGTTCACAGAAATTTCCAGTAGAAATTATTCTACCTTAAAATATTGAAGGTAAAAATATATTTTATTTAAAATGACCTGCTTCCTGTTGAACCTTCCTTTTCTTAATCTTTGAAACTACAGCTTAGGCTATGCATAGGTGTTTTTCAAGATTTTTTCCCTCTTTTGGCATTCATTTCCAGTATTCTATGTCAAAACCTAATAGTGAAAATATTGTTTACTTAAAAGTACACATCTCTAAATAATAAATAGATCACACAAGGAAATCACATAAAGACTATTTAATTTGTTTGAACAACAAGTAATTAAGGTCTCTCTTGGAAATGCTTTTAGGAAAATAATAAATAAAATTTGATTATTAAATGTACCCACACATTTGTTCTGGTATACATTTACATATTAATTGAATCCCAGGCAAAAATATGTAATCAAATTGGGGGCTTAAATAATATCAACATTTATATTCTTCTCGTAGACACTTAGAGTGCTTGATTCCTAAGAAAAAAATGAAACTGTTTTGCTTTTCTGCTTTCATTAATCATGCAAGGCAGCATGGACGACCTGGAGCAAGACTCAGGAGTTTTTCTTTAGATGCTAAGAATTCAGTAGTGTTTGATAGTGTGTATGAAAGGAACAGAGAGCAAGCACTTGTCACAGCCAGGGTCGCCTCCTCCCCCTGGGGAAAGCTCTCCACCGTGAGGGGTGTCACATGTTGACAGACAGGGGTAAGCGAGGGCTTCAGAGATTCTTCTCCGTCTCTTGTTCTGCTGCATCTGGCAAACTTCCAGGCAGTGCCTGCATAGACCACAGAAAGCAGCAGCTGGTGAGCCCCATTAGCAAATAAGGCCTCGGGGCTACCCCTGTTCCAGCGCTCTGTTCACCAACTGCTGTTCACTCAAACAGCTGGATCAGAGCAAGAGAGCCAAGGCATCGTTAGAGTTTTATGTGTACGACTGTTTTGATATAGATTGTCTGTTAGAGGGAGAGGTAGCGATAGCTTTCATGCCTCGCTTGCTGGACTGGGAAGGATGCTGATACTCAAAAGAACTGCAGAGACCTGAGGATTGTGAAACACACCCAGCTTTGAGCACTGACATGGAGGCTTTTGGTTGTTTTGTGCCATTCAAAATTACAAGTTTAGCACCACTGAGTTACTAATATGATGAACAGTATTGCAAGGGTATTTTTTTGAAACAGAGGGAAGTATTCCAATTACACCAAAATAATACTCATTCTTAAAAATGATAACCTGAGATGTGCAACAGGAACATTTTTCTTTTCCTTCCCAAGGAAAACACAGCACAAACACATTCTGATATGTACACCAAACATGGTGCCTGAAGTCTCCTTCAATCTGGCACCCCAAAGGGATAGATCATGGGTCAGGGTGAGAAAGAATGTAATATTCTCATCCCACCTGAGCTTCAAGGCAGGTCATAAGGGAAAATACAGGATATATGTTTTGCTTCCATGATTGATCTTAATGGAATTTTTGGTTTCCAATAATTAGAAAAAGGTTTTGAAAAAACAGTTGAAATCTGCCCTACTTCATCATTATACCCCCCACCACTATTTTAATTGACATTTTTAACTCCCATAAATATAAAACAATATGGGTCTTCAATAGCCATCTAGAAAGTTTGCAGAAACAGATCTACTTTTCAAAAAAGTGAAATCTAGCACCAATTTTCAAGTGAATTGAATTTCTCAAATAGAGAGATGACTATTAAGAGCTATAAAAAACTAAAATACTAAAGAGATGCAGAACTTTCAGTCAGGACAAAATGAAGTTTGCTTAGATTGAAAATAAACCAAATAATAAATACACACATTAGAAATTACGTGAGACATCTGAGCCTAGCATTTAGCAAAAGAAGATCCCAGAAGGTCAAGGTCTTTCAACTGCTATTTCTATGAAGCTAGCACTGTCAGTCCTGATTGTACCAGACCAAAATATCTCTCCAGAGCTCACATTTTGAATTTATGAAGTTATGTCACATTTCACACAATAAATATGTGTGAATACCTTCAACATGCTAATATAAGTGCTATAGGAGTCTAAGGCTAAAATAGTGAAGAAAATAGATTTTATACCTGCTTTTTTCAGTACATAATCTGTTCAAGTGTGTTATTCATGATTATATTCAGCTGCATATAATAAAACCACAAATGATAATGAGTGTGTAAAGACAGTCTCATTAAAGACTCTCATAGGAAGTAGATTGACTAGGCTCCATGATAATCAGGCCCTTAAGTACTGTTTTTCTCAGTCTTTCAACATTCTTAGAGTGCTGCCTCATGGGGTAAGACATGTTATCTAGTCACTGCCCCACATTTTTACCAGCAAGAATGAGAAAAGAAAGGTGAGCCCTTCCCTTTAAGGAAACTTCTTAAAAGTACTGTAAAATTCTTTCACTTGCATTTCAGGGTGATGAAACCATACCTCCCTTCAAGGGAGGCTACACATGCTATCTTTTGCCAGCTACTTGGGTTGGAAGGTAAATTTTGGAAGCTTGTTTCTCAGGATAAAGAGCTAGTAAATGTCAGAGGATGCAGCTTAAAGTTTCTGCCACAAATGTAAACAGACATTAATCAAATATTTTCAATTTAAGACTAACACTAGATGAAAGTCATAGAAAAAAATCATTAAACTTTTAAAAGTCAGTTTATCCTGATACTATTCATTCCTTCCATTATAACCTGACACAGCAAATATTTTTTGAGTACTTGGAATGCCATTGAACTAAGGAGAGATTAAAAATGCCTTTATCATGGTCCGATCTTGGCAAAGACTGTCAAGGACGTGTATATCAGACAGAAGTTTAAAAGCAGTAGCCCATAGAGAAAATGCTTTGGCAGTTCAGAATAAGAAGGTTCTTGGAACTGTGTGAAGGAGCTGACTTTTGAACTTGACTTTAAAGTATATACAGAGGTTTTGCATATGCCAAGATGGTTATGGCTTTGTGAAATCATAAAAAAAAAATCACATGCTTGTAAAAAAACGTATATTTCACTTCTACATCAACTTTTGTCACTGGAGATATTAGAGAGTATTTAAACTTTCCTCTTCTTGTAGGCATGTGTGAAACAGCTACCTGCTTGACTACATCAGAGGGGAACTGTGAGGCTCAATAAGTAAAAGTATTGAACAGTCACAAATTGCTGTGCAAAGTATGAGATTTTTCCTCTTTTAAAAATTTCAGGCTACAAATGCTCAGAGTGATGAAAGACAAGCACAATGATCAAGGATGAGAGACATAGGCAAAGAAGAGCAATTGATTGGGTTTGGTTGAACAATAGCATGTATGAAGAACAATCATGAAGAAGAAGGTTTATTTGGAAGCTTTATTATCATGCTGAAGAGTTTAGATTTAATTTGGTAGCTACATATCATTGGAAAGGTTTTGAGCCTATGGCACATGAAGACGAATTTTGTGACAGTCTTCAGAGTAGATGTGTGAAGCTTGTTTATCGGTAAGCAGCTATTGGAAAGAAAGATAATGAAGACCTGAAATAAGAGTTACAGGTGGTAAAAAGTGATATTTTAAAGTGGACTCAATAGATATTTTAAAGTGGTTGCAAAAATGCCATGATAAAGGCATTTTTAAGAGTTGAGTAGTAAAGCAAATAATAAAAAATAACTGGAACATTTTTAGCAGAGATGAGAAGGAGGCTGTAGGTGTCATCAACACAAATTGATCATGTAGGAAAAAATAGATATGAATATAAAAACTTGTTTTACATTTCCAGCAGGACTGAGGTCCAACTAATAATGTCTAACAAACTGTTGAAGAATTAAGCCTTGAGTTTGGACCAGAGCTGTACATTTTCCTTTAGTGCATGCCCAATTAGTAAGTCCATAGTGAATCTTAGCTGGGTGGAAGAAAGGTGACTGAGAACAAAATGTTAGGAATCCTTCAGTGTGGAAAGTTGTGGAAGGAAGAAATAATCAGAAGAAACAACTGTTGCCATAAAGCATAATTTAAGTGAATTATTAACAATATACTTAAAGTACTGGAGGTAACAGAAAATAATACCTTGCAAATCCAAATTTTGTGTTTAATATTAGGGAACCATAGTCAATCAGTGTCTTTCTGGAAAGAAACCAGTAATCAATAACATTGGTAAGCATGCATAACTGATTATTCTTCTTTTCAGTAAGGAGACTCTCTTTTAATTTTCACCGTGTTAAGTATTAAGCATGCTAAAGAGGATTCTATGTAGGCAAGGTCAAAGGGAAATACTTCAGATTCAGAAGTATCAGCAGGGGTGTGAAGATCCAACTTTGTAAAGCTTCTGAGGGTTGAAGAATTGTAGGTGCTTTCTATCTTTGGCAAGTGTCCTTTGTGCTTGCTGCACTCCCCAGGAAAACTGTCCTTTAATGTGATGTTAAAACTACTGTCTGCCTCACCTAACACTATGGGTGATACAGCACTCTGAATTAATAATGAGTGTGTAGAAAACAAGTTCATTCTGAACACATCACCATCCTTCACTATATTGATTGTTTGGTCCTCCACAGCTACACCCACCTCCTTCTCTGCAGTACAAGGTTGGGAGTGCGGATTTTAGTCCATAGAGATCTACCCACAACACAAGTTAACACAAGGAAACCATTTAAAAGATTGCAAAACAGTGGAAAAAACAGGTGTTATAAAATATTGCTTTAAGTTTTTGGAAGGAAGACTTTGTTATTGTCATCAGTCTGGAAACTCTATATGAAAATCGATTTGGAAATCATGCTCCATAATATCGTGTTAAAATTATAAGATTTCTGAGAGGATGAGACAAAGTGAGCACAAAACAGGCGACAGACCATTCATGCTTTGTAACTTGAGAATTATGTGAAGGAGAAATTAAGATACCAATTATTAAATGTTTTCGAAGGATCATCTAGTTAATGCATGATTTTACTGGTAGATACTTTTAATTTATAAGGCTAGGAAAGGTATCCTATAAATATATAAGTTTAAATATGAACCTAAGCCGGGCGTGGTGGCGCACGCCTTTAATCCCAGCACTTGGGAGGCTGAGGTAGGAGGAGCGTTGTGAGTTCGAGGCCGGCTTGGGCTACAGCGCGAGCACAAGGCCAGCCTGAGCTACATAGTGCGACCCTGCCTCAAAAAACCAGGGCTTGGAGTTTGGCTCAGTGCCTTAAGCGCCTGCCCTGGCAGGCACGAGGTTGTGAGTTCAATCCCCGGTGCCGCAAAAAAAAAATAAAAAATAAATAAATAAATAAATATGAACCTAAGTGCTTACTTGATGCCAGGTTGGGAGAGAGGGGCTACCCTGTGCAGTATGGTGTTCATTTGTGGATTGCCATTTATTCTATGTCAATAATAAAAGCTTTTCTACCTGCCAATAATCTAAGAAAAAAATACAGAACTTTACAACATTAAGAGTAAGCCTGGAAAAATACTGTATCCTGCCTTTTCTGGTGTGCTTTAAAAAGTCCTGGTGATTTTATTTTCTTCTTCTTCTTTTTTATGGTACTGAGGATTAAACCCAGGGCCTTTGCACTGAGCTACATCCCTACCCCCTTTGCTATATTGTATTTTGAGATGGAGTCTTGCTGCCCAGGCTCAAACTTCTGATCTTTTTGCCTCAGCCTCTCAAATTGCTTGGATTCTGATTTTGATGGTATGCTGCGTCAATGGCAAAATTTTCAAATCTGCAAAAACTGTGTGATTAGGAAGATCAAATTTGTACGAGTTATATGAACATCCTTGGAAGTAAAAACTGTTCCAGTCGATGTGGGTAGAGGCAATATGCATGGCCTAGAAACAAAAACAATGGTTGAATTTAGTAGACAATATTCAAAAAAATTTTAAATACTCTTTAATTGACTATAACCCTCTCTATGGGATACAAAAATTTTGAATCAGCTGCTTAATACAGTGAGAAATATCAGAGACTGGAACTGGAAAATGCAGACTTTAACCCTAACTCGGGTTTGGCTATCAAATCATTTAACTTCTCTGAACTTTACTCTTTCATTCACTCGTTTACATTTTATTTGTATTTTTTCAACATTCAGAAATCTTACTTTATACTCTTCCCTGCTGAGTTTCATCCCCCATAAGCCGAGTGTTCCTTAGAGCCCTTGAAACTCTAAAATATGTCATTAGAAAGTAAAAAGTGCCTAATGAGGGACTTCATGGATAGAGGGATTTTAAGCTACTTTTGAAGAATTAGAGGAACACAATTTGAATTATTGAAAAACTTGCTTTGGGATAGGAAAGCATCATATACAGCTATCAAGTTTTATCTAACCAAGACTTCTCCAAGAAAAGCCAGAAATCTAGGACACCTAGAACAGTCTGAAGCCAGAACAAGAACCAGAGTGAGGGAAGAGTCAGTGGGGTGATGGAGGTAAACCTGTTACAGAGAGTGAATGCAGCAGTATAGTCGTGTTAGTTATCTTACATATGCATATATACAGATTTATGTCTTTTTCTTTTTCCCTTCCTTCCTTCCTCCTTTTCCCTTTCCCAATTACTTCTGCTCTTTGAGCAGTTTTTTACCCTTACACAGTATTTATTGTAGATTTTGGATCATATATACTTTTTCAGTTTCTTACACTAGGAAGACAATACGGTATTTACACATGTGGGTTTGATTTATCTCACTTATGAGTATGGTCTCACGTCGTGTCTATTTAGTGCTGAATGTATTAGTTATTGAGAAATATCAGTTAATACTCATATGATTAGATAAATTTTGCATGTCTATATCTGTTAATGTAAATGACCATGTTGAAGGTAACGATACACAATATTGCAACCATTGTCAAGTTTCTATCATCTTGTTTTGTAAACCTATGTTACTGTTGTGGATTTGCTGTTGTCGTTTGTTTTTCTCTTTTGCTTTTTGTCTTTTTTATATGTGTCTTTTTTCTCTTAAAAAAAAAAAAAAAAAAAAAGAGTGAATGCAGGACAGGCCCTGGGCCCTGAACAGCCACAATTTCCATTCCATGTGGATTTTACTAGACTGGCGAGATGACTGGAGAGCATTTACAGAGAATAATTTTATTATCATACCAAAAAAATTCTATGACTAGGTTACTTACCCTTCACACTATTTCCATGTCACAGTTACATTTGCCGATAGGTAATTACTCAGCATCTCACACTATGTGGGATTTTTTTAATGAAACTGTAAGATAACTATTAATTTGATCTTTCATTTCCAGTATGTAAGGTTAACAATATTTTCCTTTGCTGCCCTCTCTTTCACCAGTTTCCTTCTCTGTCTCTCTCTGTCTCTGTCTGTCTCTGTCTCTTCTTTCTCTCTCTCCTCTCTCTCTCTGCCTCATTTTACTCTTTCTCTAACTACCTGAATTCCCTAAGTCCCCTTGGCATGAAAAAACTGAGCTGAATAAGCACCACAAAATAGTCTCCATTATTTTAAGTTTGAAAATACTGGGGAAATGTTAAGTGAAATCCACCATACTCCTCTTACACAAGGCATTTGACCTCTAGATAACGCTAAGCGCTTCATCCTCCAATGCTTTTAATTCTAATCCTTGCTGAGACAAAATTCATTGCTTGAATTACAAGAGTGAGTCTCATTAAGGCTAAAAAGCAGTGACCCAGATAGCATAATGGATTAATATGGTGACCTTGCAGTTTTAGAGCTTTACTTTCAAATCTGACCATCCAGTCCAAATCATTTCAATAGTCAATTAATCAATTGGTTAATACCAGTCTGTAAGCATTCTGAGTATAGTAGTTTGGAGATCATTTTGTTCAGTACTATGCTATAAAGAATTAGATTTAAAAACAATAGTTCACCTGTTAACTTCCCAAACCTTTCTCAAATGATCAGAATAAAAATAGGATTTAGCAAATAGTTGTAATCACTAAGAAATGTATAATGTCAATCTAACAGATATTAATGTTTTGAAACTGAAATCATGTAGATATACTATTATATGATATATAAATATATATTAAAAATATATGTGTACATGCCATTAGTACAGAAATATTGTGAATACAATGAATTAGTATTAAACAATGTAATGTTAACTAGGGCCTTATGCATGCCAGGAAAACACCCTAGCACTGAACTACATTGCTGTCCCCATCTTTTGTTATTCTCTAAAGTAATGTATGTTGTTAGGGTTATTATACCCAAGTAAAAATTAATGTGTGCATAGCTCATTAGAACATACTAGACTCTACAGAATATTTTTCCAGAAACCTGTTTCCAAATACTTATTTGTTTGTGTATTTATTTATTGCAGATGCAAGATATTCGGAACCCAGAAGGAACTCAGTACAGCTCCCACCCTCAGATGGCAGCCCTGAGGCCCCGGGGCCAGCCTGCAGACCTCAGGCAGCAGGCAGGGATGATGCAGCATGGCCAGCTGACCACCATCAACCAGTCCCAGCTGAGTGCCCAGCTGGGCTTGAATATGGGAGGAACCAATGTTTCTCACAACTCCCCCTCACCCCCTGGGAGCAAGTCTGCAACTCCTTCACCATCCAGTTCAGTGCATGAAGATGAAGGCGATGATACCTCCAAGGTATGGCTAGGTTGTTTCTCACCTTCCTTGACTGATAGGGTAGGGAATACAAGTTTGTCCACCAAATGAGAAACACTCATGAGGAACATAAACTTGGTTCCTGAAGCATAAGATTACAAACTGAATGAATAGTTACAAATTATATGGTTGGCTAGTCGGAACTTTTAAGTTCCAATAAATCCTTTCAATACAGTTGCACTAAGTATAAAAGCCATTTACATCCACAAAATGTATGTTCTACATAGAGTAAGACAAAATAAATCCTGTAGGACTCAGTTCCAAAATCAAGCCTAGTTTACACACATTCAAAAACATCTATATGCAATAGTCCAGTATGGTTAGATGAAACCCAAGTATTACCACTTCTTACACACCTTTCTTTAAAGGGTCAGGAACTTGAGATGGTGAGTTTTTTGTTAACCCCCATCAATGTAGTTATCTCTGTCTGCCAGAGCAATGCCATTCATTAGAAGTTATTTGTGTGGGAGATATGCCTTTAAACTGGAAAATTAGCTGCAAAATGTAGTTCCTCAAAGCATTAGAGGCAACTTTTTAAATGACTGTATGGAAACCAAGCACACTTTCACCGAAAAACATGAAAATAATTATTTGATTGCCTTAATTATCTTTCTGCAACTTTCAAATTCCTCCCAGTGAAAGGAGTCTTATGCCTTGTTACTGAGGAAAAAACAGTAACTATTAAATGAGTAATATATGTTTCTCCACTTTACTTTTTCCTTAAAAATCTTACCAATAAATAGTCACTGTGTCAACCACTCTGTTTCTTTTCACCTTTGTAGAATTTTGTTCTGGGAACATTAAACTGTCAACGTGTTGCCAAAGGCAACACTGCAATTCTGATCTATGTGGTTAACTTCTAGCAGCTATGTTAATTTTTAAAGGTCCAAATGAATTTTAAAGGTGATTCATTCAACGATTTAGCCTAATGACAGAAATAAAACTGTAGCATTATGTCTTCTTTTTTTCTGTATTCTTAATATTCTGACATTTGGAACCTTAATATGGTGAATTGAGGAGGCTGTCCCTCATTATAAGGCTAGCCAATTCCTAGAGGAAGCAAATGACCCCCCAAGGGAGTTCCTTTGATACACAAAGCAACCAACCCAAAGCCTGCACCCTAACCTGTATGAAGACACCAAGTCAGTATTCTTCCTGCCCTCCATCACCCCAGGGATAAGCATCCCACAACTAGGAGTCTGCAGAAATTGTTCAAACCGTCCAAACCAAATCTTACTTGGTGTGCCTACACCTGACTCACCCATCCCTTCCCACAAAACCACCAATGGGTACTCTGATTTGTGCTCTGACCTGGCCATTTTTCTGCCTCCTGATTGGCTAAAGTGTTTCCCTATGTGATCCTGTATGGCATGCCTTGTCTTCTTATCCTAGAGAATGTGTATCTGAGCTTCTTCTTTCATAACAGTCATTTCTGTGTTGCTCTTCTCCAACTTGATTAAAACAATAGCCAGGTACAAATTCCAGAAGAGCTTCCCAGCCAATCATTGCCCATACCAATTTCTCCAGCCTCACCTTCTCTCCCTGTGGTCAGTGAGACAGCCTTACCAGTAAAGTAGAAATGCAGAAGGTGACAAATAGATATTACAAAATTAATGTATCAGGTTAGCAAAAGCCTGGACTTTAGCTGACTTTTTTTTTTTTTTTTTTTTTTTTTGTACCAGGGATAGAACACATGACCTCATGCTTGCCAGGCAGGTGCTTATGCCACTGTGCTAAATCCCCAGCCCTAGTTGACCATTTAAATAACAAATTAATTTTCTTCAGAAAATATAGACTATTCTAATTAGTACCTAACAACAAATGAGTACATGGACCTAAATGTGAAAACTGAGAATTCATTTGGCCAGGGATATATATGTTGGATTATGCATGGATAATTCAAGTCAATGTCTTAAACAGAGATGATATGTGTTATACTGAAAGACAAAAAAAAAATTAATTCTCTGCTCATAGTAAAGATCAATTTATATATCTGGCGTATATCTTTATCAGTATTCTTTGCTGATGTTTCAGGAAGTTAAATGCAAAATTAGTAGCACCTTCTTACAGTAAATTTCATAGAGGATTATTCTTAATTAAAATAGCAATTTCCACATTCCTTCGACTTAGGTGAGTACATGAGTAAAAACCTGAAATTCATAGAATTTGCATTACAGATTGTGCCATTCTCTATTAAGCTTTTTTGTCCATATTTCATAATTGTACTAAGGCATGAATTTTTATGGTATAAGCTTTCAGCCTGGTGTGAAACTCTGACAGTGGCTTTCCCATCCAATCACTCAATATTTGCATCTCAAAATAATTTATAGTCCTTTATTAAAGTTGTGGAAGTATTGTATGGTAGAATTCATATTCTGTAGTGGTAGATTTTTGAATTATTGATTTGTCAGGCCTAGGAATGTAGTTCTCAAGAATGCACCAAAAGTGAAAAATGAGGGTTTTTGTCTATACAAACATTCACAAGGCCGTATTTAGTTTATTTTCCATCTCTATTCACACTCCTATTCCAAGTCTGCACATTGTCCTTCACCTTTTCTTCAATTCAGAATTTTTCTACCCATTTATTTAACTTATATTTATTAAATTGCTAGGAAAATCCTCTGATGAAAATGCTCAAGCATTTTATCACAGTTAAGGATTTAGCTGGAATTTTTCTTCATATATGAATAGGATTTATGTGGATGTGTAGTGCAACAGCTCCAGCTAAATGTGAAGCAGCATGAAGTCAAAAAGTTTGTTTCAATCATCTCTAGCAAGCAAACCCAAAAGGAATATTGAGTTCCACATCAGAAAAAAGCAGCTTTTAAACCTTTCCTCTTAACGCTTTGTGCTGTCTTTTAGCAATTACATATTGATTCCCATTTATCTAATTGAACAATTAAATAAGTCTGTTTTGAAAGAAAGATATATTGTAAATATACCAGTAGAATTAATTATCATCTTATAAACACCACCCATGGTTTTGATTGCCCTGAAGTTGTGTTGACAGCGTTTAGTCATAAATGACACATACAGGAAAGCATCAAAGAAATAGGCAGCGTGTGGCTCTAAGCCTGTAATTCAGTACTAATAATGCCAGATACTTTAAGTGTCTTAAAGTGTCTGTTAAATTACAAGTGTATTTTGGGGGACAAGGCACAAGGTCCTGAGTTTGATTCCCTGTACCAAAAAACAGTGTATTTTTGGCAATTCTTCCTTTAAGAAAGTATGGGTAAAGAATCACAGTATTTTTTTTTTTTTGCTTTTACTTTTAGTTTTTTTTTTTTTTGAAAGTATCACTATGTTTCATATGTGTCTGTTGTAAATGGCATAGCTAGAAAATCTTTTACTTTGAAATGGGACACTTACCACACTTACATTTACATAAATAGTAATTATCTGAGCTTATCTTTCCATCTCCATATGATGCTTTTGCACCACAAATGTGTTCTTCTTTTCTTACTTATGTTTCTTAAGATTGGTCTTCTTTTTCTCGTTCCATTATTTTTGGTTTTAAGATTACAAATTTTACACTCATTTTCTTTTATTATATGCCTCTGACACATAACCATAGAAAAGTCTAAAATTGATCATTATCTTTACTTCTGTCCTTAAGTCACTTTAAGTACTTTCCTTCTAATTTATATTGAGAGCTCTTACAACCTTTGTTTTAATTGTATTTTGATTGAATCTTGTAATTTAATAAACTTTATGAAACACTATTTTTATTATTTTATGTAGTTCTGTTTTCCTCCAGATTTATTTGAATGCATATTTCTTTTACATGATAATTGTTTTTCTTTATAGCTTTGAAATGTTCTTTTGTTAGGGTCTGTTGGGAATGTGCTTACTTTAAATAATATTTTTGCTGGTTTTAGAATTCTAGATTGACAGTTATTCTCTTTCAAAATTTGAAAGATGTATTATTCCCTCCAATCTTGATTTCCATTGTTGCTTTTGAGAATTATACTGCCTCCTTGCCTTTCCTTTACAGTAATCTGCCTTTACTCTCTGAATGAGATGAAGACCTTCTCTTGCCTTTGGTGTCCAGCAGCTTCACTGTGATGCATGTGGGTTTCTTCACACTTAGCCTGAATTTCATTATCCCTGTCTTTCATCATTCCTGGAAAATTTTAAACTATTCTTTTAGATACTGCTCATTCCCTAGTCTTGCTCCCTCATCATTTTGTAACTCTGAGAGGATCTCATCCTATCCTCCACAACTCTTTTTTTCTTCTGTGCTACCTCCACCCCTGCCATATTACATTTGGATTAGTATATTTATGTTAATTTCTCACTTATAGTTCACCTCATAACTCCTCTCTGAAGATGTGTGGTTGCGTCCACCAGACACCTTTGGCCATTACAATCTTGAACCACACTTAGCTTACAGTTTTTCAGACCGGTCATGTACTGCCACAAATACCTACATATACTGTTTTTGTTTGTGAATTGTCACGAGAGACTTCTTTTTTTTCTTTTCCTGTTATCAAGATTCCAGAGCAATTGTCCTCTGGAAAGGATAAGTGAGAGGACACTTACAAGTAAAATGATTTCATTCCACCTTTGCCCTGAGAATCTAAGTTTTAAATATCTTGACATTAACAGAGCCTTCCTACAAACATCCAGCCTTTGACGAGCCGTGGGTTTTGTCTTCTGTCTACCGCACCCGTTAGCCCCGTCTCCCAGCTAGTTCAGCAATATCTTCAAGGTGAAAGCTGAACTCAGTACTCTGCTTACTTCTCTGAGTTCCTTTGTTCACCTAGTTTTTGCCTTTAAGAGTTACTTTTTTTTTTTAATAGTGCATATTTTCAGTGCATAATGATTTCATTCATTGTGGGGAGTTGGTGCATGTACATAACACTTCTACTCACTGGCTAGTTTGTCAGTGCACATGCTGTGCTGTGTATACAGAAACTGCACAGAAACAGAAGGTTTCTTCTCAATGCAAATAGGATAAGTCACTAGAGGACCAACTAAAAAAGCCTCTAGAGAAATCGTTTATATTTAGCACTATTCTACAGGCAAGAAGACTTCTGGAATAAAGTAAAAAATGATAGACAAATTTTTATAAACTTTAAGTGAAATTATGCAGTGGTGTAACCAAATGTTGTGTCTCTTTATCTAGCAATGAGACAGAATATATAAAATTGTGATTTGAAAGTTTGGTCTTCTCCACACCATTATGCTATTGTTCAACACTTTCCATGATGTAATATGTATTATATTTTTGAAGAATTTCTTATACTTCAGCAATTTAACCAATAGATATCATTTATTTATTCATTCATTCATTCATTCATTCCTTTATTTATTTTCTTAGCAGTACTGGGAATTGAACCCAAGACCTTCACGCTGAGCTACAACCCCAACCCCTTGTATTTTTTATTTTGAGAAGGGTCTTGCTAACTCACTAAGTAGACCAAACTAGGCTCAAACTTGTGATCCTCCTGTCTCAGTCTCCCAGACTTCTAGGATTGCAGGTTTATGTAGTTGTTGCCCTAGTACCATCACATCTGGTTCCCTCACTTATTTTTTTAAAAAGAAAAAACATCCCACTTATTAAGACTGAGCCTAACAGACTAGTTCAAGAAAGAAATGATAAAATTCAAACAGCCAGTACCTCATTCCAAATGATTTCCAAAATCCATTCAAGTAATTAAATTTTGCTACTCTATAATATTTTCAAGGAGCATGTGTTCCTAGACATATTCTAGTTGACTGAGCATATTTAATTAATTCATGGAATAAAAATAAAGTGAGACTTAGCATGGCCACCTGACATTTAATTCAGCAGGACCCTACCTCAAGTTTGTTTTCTCTAAAAGGTACTGCCCTAGTCAGGCAAATTTAGAAGAGATCAAATGGAGCCAATAAAATTGACATATATAACTACTAGGTGAATATAATTACAGCCAACCTTTTTTTCTCACTTTAAAATGACTTTTCTGGACAGTGGCCCAAACTTTCTATTTCATACAAGGCCACTGAGTGCTTTTGCTAAGCACATCCAAAAATAATACTCAGCTCTCTTTGGCAAAATCAAGGATCCTTAAAAATAAATCTACTTTACACACTCTGATACTGATACAGTACTCCAAAGTGGTGAATCATTTCAAAAGTAAAGCTCTTCATATGCGTTTTGGTATAATTGATGTTTTGAGTCACTGAATGTTCTGTTATTATTAATGATAATAATAAAACCAATTGTAAAATGAAAGAAGTGTTATAACCTTGCTGATTTCACAGTAACTAGATGACTTACTTTCCATGCTCATTTGAATTTATTCTCATAAGGGGATTTTAGATGGCACAGTTTAGAAAAAAAAAAAAAAAGAAAATGAATTTAACAGCAAAATGTTCACTCAAAAACAGTGCCATCACAAAAAGTGCTGTGATATGCCCTGTTTCTATGGTGAAGATTTTATAATATTTACTTTATATGATAAGAGTTAGAAGTGGAGTTCTATGTTGTTTGTTCAGCCTATTATGCAGATGGTGCTTGATTAAAATCTATTTTAAACTACAGCGATTACTGCAAGATAGTGTGCATTAAACAGCTCTCCTAGCTCCATTAAGGGTTTTGGGACCATGGCAGTTTATTTTAAATATGCTCATAGATGTTTCCAACTTCTCCAGGGACATTTCAGTATCAGTGATTCTCCTTCCCTTTTTTTTTTTTTTTTTTTTTTTTTTTCAATTCTGGGGCTCAAATCTAGGGCCGCCACGCTAGGCAAATCTCCACCACTGAACTATGACCAGTATTCCCCTTCCTTGATAATCTTAAGGATAATCTTTAGGTCTTGTACTCTGGATTCTTAAGTATTACCTAAGCAACATTGTTAGCACAGGCTTTTTTAAAGTAAAAGATTATTGTTTTCTTGCGACAAAGAAGTTAAGTGCATCACTATAATTAAGCAATAAGATGTGACAGAAAGTGAATTACTAGAAGCCTAAGAACACCTCTAGGGATTTGAGAGATGCTTCTATGTCTAGAAGGAAGTCACGTGAAACATACGCATCTGCATAAAGCTTATGTGTAATACTTATTTATGAGTACTATTCTTGTGTTTGTGTGTGCATTTATTTATTCATTGGTACTTTAATTGAATGTGAAATAAGTCTGTGGGTAATCAGCGCTACATTAGGGCTTCAGCTTAGCCATTTTTTTAAGTTGTTGTGATTTTCATACAGTTTTTATATGC
Organism: Dasyprocta punctata; assembly: GCA_004363535.1. Taxonomy (NCBI): domain Eukaryota; kingdom Metazoa; phylum Chordata; class Mammalia; order Rodentia; family Dasyproctidae; genus Dasyprocta; species Dasyprocta punctata. The sequence goes on from RJWM01005746.1 coordinate 18,322, forward strand.
ATTTGCAATTTTCATTGCCTTGTAATTCTAATCTTCTTCCCAGCACAGTGCTATAGAATATAAGAACAGAGTGGTATGGTGATCCACTGCCTGTGTGGCACACTGCTAATGTTATGAAGGATGTAGAGATTAATAGGACTCTCCTTTTACTTTCAAAGTGTTTGTTGTCATAGGAAATTTATATTTTTGCATTGTATGACTTCTCTTATATTCTAAAGAGAATGACATTGGAATTAAATGTAACACTCCAGTTGTAGAATTCTAGTCATTTTAGAGTGCTATGCTCTAGAACAGTGTCCAGCACACAATTTTGTATAGTCCATTATAACAGCCAATAGTCATTTCTCACTGTTTGCATTTAAATTTAACTAATAAAAAATAAATTTAAAATTTGTCAATTCCTCAGTTACATGATAGCACATTTCAAATGTTTTATAGCAGTGGTGGTAAACCTATGGTATGCGTGCCACAGCCAGCTCTTTGTTATCACTGAAAGCTCTAAAAGGTTTGGTATCACTGGTCTATAGCTACATATGGTTAATGACCATCCTTCTGGACAGTGCGCAGAGCATTTCTTATCATTCGAGAAAGTTCTATGAGACAGTACTGCTCTGGACAATAGAAGTTAGACCTTAGAAAATTGAAATATGAAATTATTAGCTTTCATCCATCAAGGCAAGAAATAAGGATCCAGATAATAACTAAGAGTAAGGTCCGGAGACATATTTCAAATCTATGTAGCTAATTTTTCTACCACAATCATATTCATTATCATTGTGTTTATTCCAAATAATTTGTGGTCAAAAGAGCCAGATATTTTTTAAAATGTAATCCATTACTGGCATGTAAATGGATCCAAATTAGAGTAGGAGTTCTTTTTTTTCAAGGAAGCTTTGTATATGAGCAGTGGCAATGGGCTTTTCACACAAGTAAAAAATTGCATGTCTAAATTAGGCCTTACAGATTCCTGTTTCATGGCATAGAGTCTAAAGTAGTAGTTCCTTTCTGCATCTTTCTTGTGCAAGAAAAGTGGGGGGAAAGCTCACATGTTAGGAAGCAATGCCCCGTATTCATGAGACAAACAGCCTTTACCAAGCATTACCCAAGTATTTGGATACAAAAGAAATCAGACCACAGCAATGAATTTTCATCCCACTACATTGCATCCTAAAAAGCAAAGCTATTGTGCATATGCAGTAATTCTTCATACAAGAACATTGAGCAATATAGTAAACAATTCTCTCCAAACACATTTTATTTTTATAAAAAATAGAGATCTTTCACGTGTATGCATAGTTTTTTCCCCATTTACATGTTTTCAATGCAAATCAGGAGATTGTCTTAAATTATAGTTGAGTTCCATGAGGACAGCCCTGAGTGGTCAGAATATTATTACCAAGAATATGGCTTTGATGATCTAGTTAAATTATTGAAGAAAAACAGTAAATTTTGAGAGATGAATATTTTATGTCTAGCCTTTAGATTGGTCTTCTCAAATGACATTTCTCTTGCATGGTTGATCACCCAGGCCAAGGGTAACGTGAGTATGTATTTAAAGGGAAGGCGTAGTATGTTGTTGACTGAAAGTAGATAAGTACACTCTCACTTTCAACCATAGCAAACACAAAGATGATGTGTAGGACTGAGTGTTAGTCTGACCTTAACAGGGATGACCTCCCAGCTGTATAGGTTAGTACCTCTCAGGCACTCTATCAGATACGAAATTGAAGCTATAGAGTTACAACTCATGGCACGTAAATGATGTCTCCTGAGCCTGGAAAAAGTAGAGGCAGAAGCCATGAAAAGCTTCCTTCTACAGAAATAACAAAGAAAACAAAAAATGAGATTGAGCAATACTATATCCTTTTAATTCTACAAATACAGCCAGGAGAGGAGAAATAGCTTCCAGATAAAAATATCAAGTGGGTCGGTTACATGGAATTGCTCATGGTTCCCTAGATCATGCTGTGTATTCCCATCAAAGTGCTAACTTGTGGTTTTAGTACACTTAATACTTGAGCTTTTATTGGTAGTAACTGGTTCTCCTGCTTCATCAAATCATCACTAGAAAGGAGAGCACTGTTGTCAAACACACAAAGATAACTGTCCTAATATCAATTTAATAAGGAAACAAGCATGAATATCTGTGATTCAGACATAACTTTGGGCAAAGGAGGAAAAAAACTAAATAATTTGGGGAACTCCTTTAATAAGAACATCTACATCACATGATAGGAGATTTATTTCTATGATTGACATTTGATCATTTTCCACAAAGAGTGATATAATCTGAAATCATGGAGTTTCAATATGTTGGACCATTAATTTTAATTAAGATTTAAATAAGTCTCTATAACGTTCTAAATGAAAAAGCATCCACTTATCTCTATACTTGGTTCCCTATTTTTAAATGCACCAAATCATGGGTGAATTATATGCTCCAACATCATGATCATTCCTTTTTTGTAGCTTTATTGAAGTATAATTTACAAATTAAATTGTATGTGTTTAAAGTATGCAACATCATGTTTTGGTATACATGTACATTGTGAAATGATCGCTATAATCAAGTTACTGAACACATTCACTACTTCATCTAACCACCATTTCTTGTTTTCTTGTTTATCTGAGGTCTCCTTTGGAGGAGTGTTGTTAATGAGAATGTTTAAGGTCAACTTCCTTAGCAAATCTCATGTACAATACAGTACTGTTAACTAGAGTTACCATGCTAGATGATAGATCCTCAGAAATTAATTGTCTTATAACTGAAAGTTTGTACTCTTCTATCATTCTATTTTTAATTTTTTCATTGTACACCTTGTGGACTCTTTTCACTTTAAAAACTATTTTGTTATTATGGACATACAAATGGCTATGTTCACAAAATTCAGAAATTACGAAAAATACAAGAAAATTTAAAATTACCATTCTATAATGCAGTGAAATTACTAATAATATGTCAAATACTTCTAAGAAATTTATCCATATTTTTCCTTTCACTACATATTGGATTATTGTCCTAAAGCACTCAAATTTGTGAGGCTTAATTTCCTATAACAGAAACCATCTGCACTTTCATTCACTCATTCTTCCAATTGTACTATTATTTATGTTACTGTTTTTATTACCATTATGACAAATGCCAAACACTTCCTGTGTTTTAGGAACCATGAGAAGTGCACAAAACTGTTCTGGACCTTCCTTCTAGGGGTGAAAAAAGAATAACCATGGGTTATTGAATAATTACAAGTTTGATATTTTTAAGGAAATACACAGAAGTAAATGAGTGACTAACAGGAGCCTAATTTAAGTTTGAGGTATCTTTGAGATTTGCAAATAAAGGTGTCAAGGAGTTGTTTCTATGCATGCAAAACTCAGGGCAAACATGAATTTGATTTCTAGCCAGTGGTAATAAAAACTCTATGTCCTCATGAGATTACCTCAGTACCAACTCTCAAGGTAAGGGAATTTGCAGCAAACAAAACAAAACAATACAAAGCATGACATAACAAAACGCTTCAGAAATCTGTCATATAATGGCCATTTGGAGAAGGATGAGTCAGAAGGAAAAAAGTGATTTTGCAGTCAGCAAGGCCGGCAAATATAATGGTAAGACCCAGAGAAAATGGTGTTGGGGAACTGGTAAAAAAGGAGGACTTCACAAACAGAAATCAAGTAATGGCAAAACTGCAAAGCCCACTGGATTTAGTCATATGGCATAGATAACCTTATGTTATAGAACACTTACATAAAAACTCAACAAAATGAGCAGCAAAAGCTTCCTCCAACCAGCAGTAACAACCACTGAGAAAAAAACTGGCAGTTAACAAGAGAATGATATGATCATATATAGTATTTATGGAACAGAGAAACTTACTTGTCTGTGTGTTTTGTCTCTCAAGAATTTTCAGTGCCAAATTGGAAGAGTAGAGTTGAGAGTTTGAGGCCAGTGTCTTTCCCCCAGGCATCTCATTTAATGAGTGGAGGGTAATAACTGGGCATCAGTGTACTTATTAGAAGCTTTCCAGGTGATTCCAATATGCAGCCATATTTGCCTTTCTAGGTCATGTGTGCCTGTGTGCTTAACTAAGAGCTAGTTCACTCATTTGCTCTGTATCAGTTCAGTCTGGTCATGTCTTCTGAATTAATTATATAGGGGCCAATCATTTAGTGGGATCACCTCTCATGTCCATCCTAGGGAAGTAATGATCTAGTGTTTTTACACATTAACTTATCAATTTGGTTCAGAGCATCCTATCCCCATGGTGTTCTTTGATCTGCTTCAGTAGGTAATTTGTGAATGATCATACATTCCTCAATTAAGAAAAGTCAAATAATTCACTTACCTTTCTTCCTATTTTTTTTTTTTGGTACTTGGGAGTATCTTTCAAACTGATTATAAGGTGTCAAATATTAAGATTATTTCTGCCCAGTCAATAAATTACTTTTAAAGTCATTAATATATTACAATTAATATTTGAATATCCTTTTAAATGCTTATACAAAAATATAAACATTTACCATCCCAGTGATCATAAAATGGTACTGCAGCTGATTTAATAGAAAAAGCAAGGGCCTAGAACATTTAATTTAATCAGGATAACATAGCTAAACACACCATAAAAGGAAGGCCTGGAGCTGTACCCTCTGCTTTGTTTGCAGGGCTCTCAGTAGACATTGGTTCCCCTGCCATGGGGGCAGTTATGTCACACAAACACCTCACCAACAAATTATGTGAAGAAGGTATGTATTGCATTATATCTGCAGAGAGGAAAAAGCCACAGCCACCACCACAGAACAAGATGAGAGCGCAGAACCTGCTGCGAGAGTGGCCGCACTGCCTGGACATAGTGCACATGTGGCTTATGTTGGTGGGGAAGGATGTGGGAAAGGATTGTTCACATACAGTGTGAAGACTATCCCTGCTACTTCATATAATTTTATATCTCTCTCAATTCATATATTTTAGAACTAGCCAGAAATCCTGGGCAAAATCCCGTATTTTATACAGAAAGATGAAACAGCATCACATCTCGTTAATAACGAAGATAATATACAGACTTAGGAAACTTAACATACATTCAGTATGTTTTTTCACAAATGTATCAAAACAACAATTTAAATTACCTAAATATTCGCATTTGAGAAAAATAGATGGAAATGAAATCTATTTTTAACTGAATTAAAAATTGTTCTAGAAATCTTTAGAATGTAGTTTTCAGATTTGTACTCTCCAATACCTATTAGGCATATAATTGCTATTTAAATTTGAATAAGGCTAAAATTCAGCTCCTTACTCACTCAAGTCACATTTCAAATGTTTACTAGCTTTATATGACCACTGACTACAGAGCTGTACAGGTCATAGAAGTTTCCCATCCTTGCAGAAAGTACCACTGTACATCCTGATGTAGAATCCAGATCAAATTATTCCCTAGACCATGGGCGAAGCTAAGTTTTCCTAGCAGTACTCCATAGCCCTAAGTGCAAAGTAAAAATTCATTTCATTTTTTACTGGACATATCACCACCATGTTTCTAAAATCAGAATTAGAAAGATAAGGATGAACTCCCCAGAAGACAACATGTTAGAGTCTTCATTCAGTGCGTTACATAGAACAACAGAAACTTGTTGCTGTCAGTGACAGTGAAGAAGAAAAAGGAGAATTAAGGGACAATATTATTTATGTGGTAGTATTATAAAAGAATCAACAAATTGCTTAAAGCTATATAAATTGAACTAGGAGAACAGTGAATATAAAGACTACATGAAACATGAGTGATTTTTTTTTACTTACTTATTTTATAGTACTGGGGATCAAAGCCAGGGCCTCATGCATGCTAGGTAAGCTATCGGACACTGAACTGCATCCCAGGCCCATTATATGAAGCTATATTTAAAAAAACAACAGCAGCAACAATACCAAATGTCTGCATTTCTAGGATGTGTGTGGTTGTGTCTATGTGTCTAAATCTCAAAGGAAAACAACAAATTTTCTCAGTTCCTCTATAATTTTATTTCGATTTTTATTTTAGACCAATGGTGGAGAGAAGCGGCCTGCCTCTGATATGGGGAAAAAACCAAAAACTCCCAAAAAGAAGAAGAAGAAGGACCCTAATGAACCCCAGAAGCCTGTGTCTGCCTATGCGTTATTCTTTCGTGATACTCAGGCTGCCATCAAGGGCCAAAATCCAAATGCTACCTTTGGCGAAGTCTCTAAAATTGTAGCTTCAATGTGGGATGGTTTAGGAGAAGAGCAAAAACAGGTAAGAAGGGGTTCAAACTAAAATGGGAATCAATATGGTTTGATACTGTGTATGTATTTTAATAAACGATGGCTTCTGATGACTCCAGAATTCTTCAAATTCTAGGAACAAGGCCGAGTGTGCCCCAGCAGAACCAGACTTATTTAAGAAATGTTCATTTTATTTTACAGTTCTTTATTACCCTTCCATAAATAGCATATTCATCCGTTCGTTTCAAAATTTACATAGTATAGTTATTTTGGAAAGACTTTTGCATATCCCAGCCAGGATTACACCATTTCTTAATATTCCCAATATGGTCATAAAGAAAAAAAAAAGAAGCCCTAGAAGTATTTTGAAAACTGTCCACACCTCTTTTTAGCACTTAGCATTTACCCTTTTACCATCAAAACCCTCATTGCTCTTTGCAAAAAAAATCTCATATTTAAGTGTTTCTACTCTTGGCCATTTTCTAATGATCATCAGCATATGTCAATTTCCCATATATATTTATACCATATTGTCAGCCTGTGTTAAATGGGACCAGATGTCTGGCTTTTCTTTCTTCACTTGTGGAGAGCCATGATGTGACTGAGGGCCACGCTTAGGGAAGGCCCTATGAGACTTCTCAGCAATGGCCTAAACAGCCCAGAAGGTCTTAAGGAACAAGTTTTAAAAGGAATTTTTGTATTATTGATCTCATTTTTCTATTGAGTACTCACAGGTATACAGGGAATTGTTATCCCAGTATTACAGGTTATGGAATGGAACGAAGTAAATTAAATTCATTTGTTTATTTATCGATAAATACTTGTTGAGTACTTTCTAGGCACTGTTTTAGGTACTGTACATATGGTGGAGAACGAGCCCCATTATGCTGAATGATTTGTCTAAGATCACATAACTGGTAACAGAATCATGTGACTAGAACTCATCATTTAGCTTATAATTCTTGTCTTTACAAATCCTATAAATTGATGATAGTTGTGATAAAATAATTGCTATGGAAATATAGAACCTGCCTATTCAGTTCCCTGTTGCCCCTCTTTCCTATAAGTCAAATATGTCTTATACAAATGGAAATCGCTATACATTTTCTTATGTCCTTTTCAAGAATGCCAGCCTAAAGGAATGCTTTCTGTGTTAGTCAACTTTCTGTCCTATGAAAAAATCTCTGAGACTAACAAAGGAGAAACTTTTATTTGTCTCATGGTTCCAGATCTTGACCACTTGGCTTTGTTGCTTCTAGACCAGTGGCAAGGGAGAAACATCATGGCAAAAGGGTACAGTAGAAGAAGATTGTTCATCTCACAGCATCCTGAAAGAAGAGAGAGAGGGAAATGGCCTGAAAGGAAAGGCTGGGGCTAAGTTAGAGGCTTCTTCCTAGTGACCTATTTCCTCCAACGAGGCCCACTTCCTAAAAGCCCATTCAGCTAGTGAACAGATCAATGGAATAATCCACATGATGAAGTAACAGCCATCACAGTTCAATCATTCTCAGTAGCCTGTCATCTGAAAACCAAGCTTTCAACTCGTAAATAGCCCTTTGTGGTACATTTTGAATTTCAAATGTAACAATTCCATAGGACAGCATAAGCCTGCTCTGTCAAGCTGTGCTGTAAGAGTTGGTTTCAAGGATGCAAAATACCGTGCTAACACTTTCTCTGTGTTCTCAATTAAAATATCTATCTCACTATTGTTAGGGTAGTTGACAATATGTATGGGATCCTAGTTGAAATCTAATTTAGCTGTTTCAGGTCTTTAGAGCTGGTTTCTGTCCTTAGATCTGTTGCTATTGCACTCCCAAATTGGTGGTATGGTTCTTGATTAATGCTGGAGAGTTGGGGTAGAATTGTGCAGTGTCTTCTAGGCAGCTTATCCATGAATAAGAAATTAAGTGCACATCAACCTGTTTCTGTTCTCTGAATGTTACCGCAATACCTCCCCATCATACTCATGATGTCACACATAAGAACATACCTCACTCTGCTCCAGTCATCCAGATGTGTGTTCCCAGATATGCACTGAGATTGAATACCCTAAACTCTTTTCCCTTTTGAGATATAATTTCCTAGATGAAGCTTTCAGAAAAAGACTCCTCTCCCTAGAGATTATGTGTACCAGCTCTTGTTCCTCAAAGGCATACATGATTCCCCTCTGAAGATTCAGCTTTTCTCCTCTGCCTAAGACCTGGCAACTGAACTGGGAATGCTGTTTCAAGACTCCTCTGGGTTGCCTTAGTTTCCATTTTCCAAAAGTTTTATTTTGAGGAAATATCAGTAGCCTGTACTAACACACTCACCTTACTACTCTATCAATCACCAAGTTTTCGTGATTAGTTCTTGTATTCAAGACCACTGATTTTAAAACAGGGAGGTCTGCAAAGTTTTTCCCAAGCTCAGAATAGGTCCTTTACATTACCTATAATAAAAAAATAAGTGCCTGGTTTCTTATTTATGGTGCAAAAGAATAATATTCATTAAAAAGTCATTCCTCAAATCAATAAACATAAAGCAGTACATCTTTGCACCAACCCTATTATCATTAGGCTTTGTATTTTAATATAGTAGGGGGAAATATCAAGAATGCATTCTACATCCTTTCTGTCTGACCATAATGGTGCTTACAGACACAAAAAACATGTGATTCAATCTTCTTAACTGTGATACTAAAAGGAGAGGCAATTCCCATTATCCCATTCTGGTGCTCAAACTTGAGGCTGAGCCTTTTTAAGGTACATATCATTGCAATTATTGTAATCCTTGTAATGGTCATGGCATTATAATTGCATGCATAGGATAACAAAGTATTTTCCCTTTTCTCTTTTGTGTTTTATTTCTGATTTAGTAAACAACTCATGTGAGTCTACTTTTGGGACACCCATGGAAATACTTGAGGTGTTTTGGAGAGAATTCATTTTATAAGTGAAGGATAAAATTACATAATAGTTGGCTTATAGAAGACATTAGGTGTATTGTAAAGCAATCTCAGTAATCAAAATCCAGTTGCTAAATGTAATACTATGATTAGTTAGAAAAATATGTTTCATATGAAACTAAGTATTTTAAAATTTGAGTATTTATTTGAGAGTTCCAAAAACCTTGTTTTGAGAACAATTTTGATCACTCCAAAATGGATGTCCCCATGCTTGATACTCCTTTGACTTAAGAGGAATTTGGCATAGGCTATTCTTTTCTCATAACAGATGATCTTGCCTAATACAGAGAGTGAGTATAACACACACACACACACACACACACACGATGCAGTCCTACCCCAGAGACACAAAAAAGGAGAATCCAGTGAAAGCCTGTTGCATGGGACAGGCCACCAAACTGCTGAAATGTGGTGATCTGTCCCTAAACATTTGCAAGAATTGCCAGCAAAGCAAACATACCTGCCTCAAATGCACATTTGGACATCCAGAAGATTTTAGCATTAGAGCCCAAATTGTTATTATGCTGTATTACCACCTGTTCTCTCTCTTTATGTTGACTCATTGTGCCAGCACACTATAATATCTGTTTTAAACTTAAATTATTGTACTTTATTCTCATTTAATATTCAAATTGGGGAGCATACATCCTCCTATGTATTTTTAAAGGAATATTCTGGAACAGAGTAGAGGCTGACTTTCAGACTTACAAATTTCAAACACACATATTACAGAACAAGGCTATGTGATGCTTTTGGCATTGTGTAGGAAACTGGTTCTGATAAAAGTGTGAGATTTCATGTGCTGCAATTGTTTGAAAATCCAGTTGTCATAATAGCCTACAATTATGAGCAGCTACAAATATAAACACAAACTGGGAAAAAATGGACAAAATTATTGATGACTTATTGGGGGCTAAGAAAATTACAATATTTAAAGAAAATACCTATTAGTGAGATTATAATAGAATGTTTTCTTGACAACCAGGAGGAACAGGACCACTAAAGCTGTTGTGTGTTTGTATTACATGTTCTCATTGTGGAGCAGAGGCAGGAATAAGAAGCCACTGCAGAGGGCAGGTCTTTATTTTTCAGAATCCATGGTGAGTGAGAAACTGTGTGTACTTTGGTTTCCACAAGGAATCTTTCAAAGAAGAGAAATCAAAAGGAAACTGAAAGATGCGATAAAAATCCTTCAGGAACATAAAACCTCCCTTATGAATCATTCTTACCAAAGCCACTGAACAAACTCCACATATCAGAGATCTCTCCATTTTAATACTTTGGAAGATGGTGCTGAATCTGGAATGGAAAGAGAATTGTGTTTGGGATTCCAACTGGGGATTTTAAATGCTAATAACTAGTAAAACAATAAAGAGCCCATTTGAGGAGCATACTTTGTTTAAAAGGCACCATATGGAGAAAGGGGAATAAAACACAAGTATTGCTGTGATGTTGGTCTTTGCTACTTATCTTTCACTGACTGGAACCTACAGAGGAAAAAAAAGAGTAAGTTAACAATATCACACTCTTTGTATTTAGGCTCCTTGGAGTTTCAACAAGGCTAAGCATCTTTTTTATAAGCTTCCAGCTAAATTTCCTGTCTACCTCCATGATTTCTGAATTCTCTGATTCTAGTCATTATCGTATAGGACTTGGATCCACAGTGACAATACAGAGCAAATCGAATCCTACACAGTAAAAAAAGGCAAACCAGCTTAGAAGCAGAACTGTTTGGTCCAAAGAACTGCCATGGGTTCTTGAGTCCTTCCTAACCATGGAAAGTCACCTTAAATCAGAACCAGATGTAAATTACCAAATGAACCTTAAGCTCCTAATTGGAGACACAGCCAGGCTGTAGGACATTTAGCAAATTACAAACAAAATGTTCTTGTTTACATTACATTAAATGGCTTTAAAGCTGCAGCCAAAGAGCTAAATAAACATGCTGTTATGCTAAAAATGGAGTGGAAAGCCTATTCAGAGTTTGGTGTATTCAGAAGAAACCACAACCCACGGGAGCCCAGAGAGTATATTTTTGTAAATGCTAGTCCTGTCGTGGAAGAAGACGGTGAACCCACCTCGAGATGCAGAGCCTAATGAGCAGATATCACTTGCAGAGAAACTGTTTGAATACTGTAACATATGCCTTCTTTCAGGATGCATAATTCATATCCAAGAATATTAGCCACAGCAGCTCAGCTCAATAGCAACACCTCATTATTTTATCTCTCAGTATTTATTCCTATGTTTGACGCCTCATGAAATTACTGCTAATGTGTTTATATAAGGGCAGATCTGACACAAGTGGGAAGAATGTAATTTCCTACTCATTCTTTCCTGCTGCTGTGTCCTCTTCCCTGGTAGAAGTGGCAAGTGTAAATAGTTAATTTGCTTCAATTATGAGCCTGTCCTGGTAAATTAGAAGCAGCAGGGATATGAAGAGCCAGAATTATACTTATGAGGCAGCTGACAAATCCTCTGAGCCCACAGAATCAAATCATTTACTCCTCACTGGTGCTCAAACACCTACTATATAAATGCTGCTGGGTTCCTCCCCCCTTATCATATAATAAAATTTGGATTTTATGTCAACAATACTTAAGGTTAACAAAAATTCTGTTGTACAGTAACATCTGCATGCATGTTTATTTTGGTCATTTCCTTACAAACGTAGATACACAAAACAGTTGTTCATTTCAAAACTGTAGCATGCAAGCAAAGCTTATATTCATATGAATTTAAATCTGAGTAATTAAAATTTTTACATGAAATAGCATATTTTACTCCTAAAATCAAGTATTTAAATACATACACACAAGTATTTGTTACATCGGTGTGATTAGTGCATGTCATCATAGGCATAAACAAATGTAGAACACATATATAAATATTTACATGCTTAGACCCAGTAACAGCAGATATCTAATATAGAAGTTTCTATGACATAGGTGGCAAAAAACAGCAACATGATACTCACTCAAATCTGTTGCAATTTATGTATTATCTCTGAAAATGTTTGGGGAGGGTTGTATACCTATCAAATCAGCTGTTCCCATTGCTATACATCTTAGGATAGAAAGTGCAATTTAGTAACTTGTCCTTAGCACTCATGCCAATGCTGATTAATAAAAAGGAGAAATCCAGTTCTAGAGACAGACATTTAAAAACAACAGCCATGTGACACGTAATACTGTCTCTGTCAGTCATGAGCCACTATACATATGAGGATGGTTCCCAAAGTCATGTTGAATAGTGACACTGTAGCTTTCTTTGTTTATGTAAGTGCACGCTATGGTATCCACACAATGGCTAAACCACCTAACAACACATTCCTTAGAACATATCTCTGTCACTAAGTAATGCATGACTCTTTCCTGAGTGCCTACTATGTACCAAGCACTGCCCTGCATGTGGGGTTTCAGCTGTGAACATGAGACCAGGCCCTTCAACTGTGTGTCAGAGACAGGCCTCCTGCAAAACACTTCTCAAAGTTAGAAAGAGTCATTAAAAAGACAAAGATAGGTTATTTTTCACCAGAAGATAACAATATGCAATATAAAAACCATTATTAAATTTTAAAAAAAGATCCATTGAACATCTTGTCTACCTAGTCATACTCATTTATTAAATTTGCAAATATATTTTATAGCCATGTTTTTAGGCAAACAACTTGCTTCTGATTCCTACCATCTCAAAAATAGGTAATACCAATAATGTTGAGACCGTTAGATCAGAAGGTTCCCAAAGGGAATCAATAGCAAGATTTTTGTTGTTGTTGTTACATTATGTAATGTTTTCAGTCCTCTGAATGCCATGTTATAAAATCCCATGAGTTCTGGAACCCTTAAGGGATTGCTGAGTAGGTTACACAAGATGAAAATTGAACTGCATTTAAGGACTAAGCACTACAAAATACAAACAGCACTTGCTCAAGCTGACCTAAATAATAACAGCCTCAAAAGAAGTCACAAATTTTAAATTTCTAAAGTATACAGCAAGGAATAATGATTAAATTATTCCAGTTTATCAATCACTGTATTGTTAAACATTTTCTACAAATAGGAAATTGCAATGGAAAAACTCACATTTAAGCTTAACCGAAAAGAAAAAAGACTTTAAGATTTTTATAGTTTGAATAGAATACAGAACTGGAAGAAGTTTATATTTTTTCCTTATTATTACTGTAACTGCTGTAGAAATAATCTCTGACTAGAAATTAGGGGCCGAACAGAAAAGAAAGAAGGAAAAAGAAATTAAATAGTGTTCACAAATTATGCTCTTCTGTATGAGTTAGCTGGATTGTTTATTTGGGGAAGGAAAATAGAGCAAATGAGTAAACTGACAAATTAGACAAGAATCATCTTTTTTGTTTAAGTTTGTAGTGTTCATTGATATTAAATTTCTGATTTTAATTAGGGATTATCAGCCCATAAAAACACATGTACATGCTGGAATTTAGAGCATTTCAAAAATGACTCAGTGAGTCACTAGATCACATAAACAGGATTTCAATTCTCTAGAATTGCTATTTGATATCTATCTATGTATGTTTCAGTTTAGCCAGTATATGTGTTTTAGTTTAGTCACTGAGATGCAGTCCTTACATGGGATATGATCACTTTCTTGGAACTACAAACCACAGCATTTAACTAAGTTAGGACAGGATGAATTCAAAAGTGTTTGGATGAGCTGGGTAAAATGATAAATGATATATTATGAAGTTAAAATTCTCATCTGGCAACTTTGCACTTTATTTCAAACAGCTGTGGACCATTTGGAAGCCATTTTGTAGCTCAACTGAGTACTAATATTTACTGTATGAATCACATACCTTTAAAATATTTGTCTTTCCCTGAGAGAGAAAGAAACTGTTTCTTTCCCAAATTTAACTTTGACATAAATCAGACCCATCTTCATAGGTTAGGTTTATGCACTTGATCTTTGCAGTGGTTATTCAATGCCAAGTGTAGTCCCACAACCTCTGTGGTTTCTGAAAGCAGAGGACTGTCTCTATTCATAGCTAAATGTTCTGAAACATTTTTAAGAAACTTTTTTACTGATTATCCTAGAGTATCTGTTCTAAAGCAAGAATTTTCCCACTTCCTTTACATGTGAAATTTTATATATTAGCATTGTTCTCTCATATTTGAGTCTTAGGACAATTTCACTGAATACAAAATTCAAACAGCAGCTTCAAACAATTTTAGAAAATAGCACCAAGAAGACCTACTAAGTATATAATATTTGAGCTATTAGGTAGTTCTCAAAGGTGGGGGTTCTGATTATTGTTAGGGAGGCTACCCCACTGTTTAATTCTGATCTGGGCTACTCACCTTTAGACACAATTTCAGAAGTATACCCACTGAAATTACCCCGCTTTGAGTTCTCCCTCTGAACATCTGCAGCTATTCAGGAAAGAGTGGACCCATCAATCCATGTAATGTGACATGATGAGTTTACTCTTTTCTAAAGTGGTATTTAGGCACTTATACAATGATCCCAACATAGGCAATCATCAATAGCCAATGGGGAGCCATTTGTGGAAAACAGGAAACTGTGAGAGCTAGTCAGGTATTCTGTAACAATATCGATCCCAGAGTGAAACACAGGGCCCATATTCTTCCTGAAATGCTTGGAGTTAAGCCACCTTTCTGCCTTGTTTGTTAATCAACAAATTTTGGGAAAGTTAACATTTTGTGTCTGGGAGGAGAGGTTTAAGGGAAAAGTATACAGAAATCTGTTTAACCACGAAATCCATCAAGAGAAATCAGAAGAACGCTGTGCTCCTGAATGTGTTTCTGAACAAAGGGCTGTAACAGACCTGGATCTTACTATTCAGAAGCATTTGCTCTGCTGTAGCATGTAATTTGTTTTCACATATGAGTTTCCAAAAGAGAATCTGAATTTGACATCCAATAATCAGTTCAATAAAGTGGAATATTCTTGTACTCCAAGTAAATGATCTATTGGCTTTTTACTAAAAACTGAACAAAAATTCTTAACTATAACTTTTAAAGTTTCTTTAGTTTCCTACTTAGTAAAGATAGTGTAATGGTTATATGATAATGCTATGCTAATTTTTATTTCTATATTTTTATTGGCCTTTTTGTTGTACGAAGATGCCAAGTACAAAAGTCAAGGCTGAAAGCCCTCTTAAAGGAGAATAATTAACAAATTCATTTCATAGAATCCTATTATAATTCTGTTGACAAGGTTAGCCATTTGTTTACCTTAAGTACAGTGTTCTGCTTTAATTAAAATATTCATGAGTAAATAATATTTCTCAATCTTGAATTTCACAGTTGAGTACTGGGCTCAGCAAACCGCAGTCATCATTAGAAACCAGCCCTTTACCTCTGCTGCCAACTGGCAGATATTAGGTCTTCAGACATAATTTATATTTAACTACTCTGACTAATACTGAAGCCACTTTTCAGTACTGACCTGTGTCTGGTTTTGAGCTCAGCATTACAAAATATGAGCCAAGCCTTGTGCCCTGCTGTAAAATTCAACATGTGGAAAATTTAAAATATTTGTTTCAAGGAAAATACATGTCCATTTCCACAGTAAATGATGAAAAATATTTTGCTCTTTTGGGTTGATTTCAAAAGATTGCCAAACATCTTGTCTAAAATCTTGAAACAATCAGCTTAATGGCAGCAGACAACCATGTGTGTTCACTCTGCTCATCTTTCATTTTTGAGTCTAATGTCTCTTCTCTGTTTAACTTAGCAGAGTGACCTTTAGCATATAAGCAAGTCATCTTTCAGTTCTTTTGCTCAATTTTGGATTATTTTACTTTTATTTTCAAGATGAGTCCCTCTGAAAAATGAAAAGCTTCTGTAAATGGAGATCCATCTTAGAACATTTTTTTACCTTTTCAGAATGAGGTGTTCACAGATCTATGTCATCTGGTATTTCTGTTGGGAAAGAGCAAGCTGCGCGGGTCACGCAGCATGGCACTCAGGCGGTCCTCAGCTGCTCAGGGTCCCCATTCCACTATCAAATGTGTTCTTAACTGTTACCCCTGACTCCTGAGTCTCTCAGATAGAACTTCAAGGCTTGAAATCTTCAATAGTGATGGACCTACAAACTCTACTTATATATCCTTTGATTATTAATAAACATGAGACGTCATCTTTGAATTCATCTTTGTTTTTGTACTAAGCATAGAATGTCTGTATCAAGCCATTGCTGTACTGTGGGATTATTTGCTCATTATAGAAATATGAATGCCTTACTCGCTCATGTGTGGTTTCCCTGGGAACCTTCATCAGAAGCATCTTCCTAAGCAAACTACTTCCACTCTCAAAGAAGCCCAGATAAATCCTTTCATGTGCATTTTGTAAAATAAAAAATTTTACTATCATTAATCTTGTTATCTAGTCTATTGCCATTCTTCTTTCAAATTGGTTTCAGTAGAAAAGCACAATCTTCAGAAAGATATATATTATTATATTATACAATTATATGTATGTGTGTGCAATTATCATTCTCTCTTATAATTCTCTGAAAACAAAAGCAGATGCACTTTCTAATTTAAGATTCTTTGTTGTTGTCATAGGTCTATAAAAAGAAAACTGAGGCTGCAAAGAAGGAGTACCTGAAGCAACTAGCAGCATACAGAGCCAGCCTTGTATCCAAGGTAACAGGCAATTGTGTGGCATCATGACGGACTGTGGCCATCTCTGCGCAGACTTTGATAGTCATTTAAAAGCATAAAAGATCACTTTAGCATTTTTGCAATCTCCTTTGTTGAAAAAACAGGACATCCTAAACAAAGCTATACGTTATGGAAATATCAGCTCATCACTAAAAGGCTGGAGCAGCATCCGCCTGGCCTTTTGTAAACTGTTGTCCACCAGTGAATTATTGGTTTCACAGAGTTGTCACAGCATATTCTTAATCCTAAACCTACTTTCTATTTCTCCATCCCCAACTCTTAAATTGCCTCTCCATCTTATTGGTCTTTTCTGAGCGGACACCAACTCTTAATATCTGCCCATTGCATCATCATTAGGAAGTAAGCTGGCAAGAAAAAAGAAAAAACACTTCATCTTGTTTAAAAACTAAAACATGACTCTGTAATTTTTTTTGAGATAGACTCTTGCCTTTTTCATTTATTTATTTATTTATTTATTTATTTATTTATTTATTTTGTGATACCGGGGATCAAACTCACAACCTCGCATCTGCCAAGGCAGGCACTTAAGTCACTGAGCCAAACTCTCAGCCCTAGTTTTTTGATGCAGGGTTGCACCATGTAGCTCAGGCCAGCCTTGCGCTCACATTGTAGCCCAAGCCAGCCTTGAACTCACAACACTCCTCCTCCCTCAGCCTCCTGAGTACTAGGATTAAAGGCATGCACCCCCACACCTGGCTATCAGACTGCCTTTGAACTCACTCTGTAGCCCAGGCTGGCCTTGAACGCCTGATGATCCTCACCTCAACCTACTAAGTGCTGGGATAGGCTGGGGATTTAGCTTAGTGGCATGAGCGCCTGCCTGGCAAGCGTGAGGTGTGAGTTTGTTCCCGGGTCACCCCCCTCAAAAAAAAAAGACTAAGTGCTGGGATTACAGGTGTGAGCCACCACCACACCCAGCTGACTTTAACATATTTTGTGCTTCAGGACTAGTTCTTGCTGTTATAAATATTCAGAAGTTGGTTCCGTTTGGTCTCATGTTACTGAAGATGCATTTTCTTGTATAAAATACTCAGGGAAATAACCACAGAGAAGCTGGGTCAAGTCTAAAAGGGCTTGACACCATGTCATTTGAAGTCCAAACTTGGCTGTCACTTTGGTCATTCTGACCCTGGGCTCTGAAATCCATTGCATTTGCTCATGAAAAATACTTTTCTTCATCCACAAATATCCTTTCCCATTCTAACAAATCTAAAATAATTATATAAATTAGTACTTTATTAAGAAAAATATATGCTGAATATATTGTTGCTGAGAAGAAAATAGTATGCAAAATACAAATGAGTAAAACATTTTAGTACACCATTGGTCTAATTCATTGTATGTTCCATTTCTAAGGTATGACATTGTGGAAGAATTTACTGTTTGGGATTTAATCCTCAGCTTGCTAACTCTCCTGCTTTCTCTCACTCTGTACCTTATATGTTCTAATTTATGTAACTTCTTTCGAAGTTATTTATATTTTCCGCTGATATCATCTCACATTTTGTATATGTATAGCATTCACAGAATGTGCCTAAAATTATAACAAAAAATAAGCCACCAAATATCAGATCTATCCAGCCATTACTTAACATTGTTACAGACTGTTAAAAATATAAAAAAGACTTTTTAAAAACGAATTCTCCTTACTTCATTCAAGGTATCTTTCTTTGTAAATGTCTTAACAGAATTTAAATCAGAGCATCTTTACATGTGAGAAAATCAATGCAGGAAGCCTCAATCCCAATACCAAGTACTCGAATGATATGTGGATTGCTGGAGTGCTATAATACTGACTCAGCCTTTACTCCCAAAACAAGTGTCCTCAGATTTGCTCTTAGCTGCAACTTTTCTCACTATTCAGTCTCAGAGCTGCAACCCACAGTACATGGCAATTTGTATAAATGCTGTGAATTGCCATTTCTACATTTAAAAACCAAGCACTTTTTTTTACAGCTTACTCTGACATTTTTCTTCTCTTTGGCAGTAGGAATTTTGCTGGAGTTGTTCAATCGCTATTTATGTACAACTATCTATTATGTTTATACAAATGGGACGGAAGTCACAATCATTCCCTCCAGGTTAGAAAAATGACCCTCTGGTACTGTATTTGAGCAGGTGTGTGCTGCACAAACCTTCTATGCACCTACAAAAAATGTACCAACTTACCCTCCCATGGCAGATAGTGCTGTATAGAAAATTTCATTTCTTGCTCCATTTTAATTGTGACTAGGCAAACAATAGCCATGCACATTTAAATATGTTCCTACATTACAATTTTTGCTGCTATAGATTATTTCACTATTAAAGAATACCTAAAATAGCCAACAGAAAATGTACCATCACCTAATAGTTACAGTTCCAGGAAACTACTATGTGTCAGCCAAGTTCTGTTCTCTTACTGTTGTTGTTGTTGTTGTTGTTGTTGCTCTTCTTCTTCTTCCTCCTCCTCCTCCTCCTCCCCTTCTTCTTCTTCTTCTTCTTCTTCTTCTTCTTCTTCTTCTTCTTCTTCTTCTTCTTCTTCTTCCTCTTCCTCTTCCTCTTCTTCCTCTTCTTCTTGTTTTTTGTTGTTCACCTATTAATGCATTTTTTGGCAAATATTCCTGGGTGCATGGTCTTGCCAGACTCAGAAGATGTGACAGAGAATAGGAAAATTTGTCCCCTACATGTGAAGAACTTCTTTAGTCAAGAGATACCAATAATTAAAACATAAACTAATAAATAATCAAGTTCTTTGAGAATCTAAGGACATAGATCAAAGGACCTGCTAGGCTGGTTTGCAGAGGTGTCTTTGAAGAGGTAACACTGAAAGGCTGGAGTTTACAGAACCAGAGGGAAAAGATAGCCAGGTAGCGTTAAAGCAAGCACAAAGACTTGGTGTGACAAAACATCTCTGTGAGTTCAAAGGACAGTAGGGTGGCCATAACTGAGCTGAAGCAGGAAAGATGGGCAGGATTCCAAGCCTAAAGCTTGTGCAAGACAGTGAAAAGAACCAAAGTTTATTCTCAGTATGAAGGAAGCCACTGAATGGATTTCAGTATGACAGGGAATGATTGAATTGATAATACTAAATGATCACTTCATGTGAGTTCTCTTAATTTTCATTCTTTGACCTTTGAGCTAATCTTGATTACCAACACTTCAGTGTAGAGAAGTATGTCCGATAACTGCTGACCAAAGCTGACAATGGCCTGCATCACCTTTAATCTTTTTCCTGAGCTATACTCTCAACCCTTTCCTTGGTCTTTGTGCTAGGTCATACTGATTTTGAACCCTCATATGATGCTTTCCTGTATCCCAATACCCCACATTGTCACAAATTCATGGCACCACCTCCTCAAAGGTCATTTTGATCTTTGAACAATGGTTTTATCCAGAGCACTATGTCCATTTTCCTGCATTCTTGCCGAAGACTTCAATTTGCTCCTGCAGAGCTACATATTTTGGGACCTATTTTCTGATGCATTCATTGCACCAAATAAGGCTTTGAGTTCCTAGGCTGACAGATCCTGCTTATTTGTGGCCACATGATAACCTGCTACTTCCCACTGCCTCTACCTCTAGGTCACATTCTGCTTCCAGTGCAAGGCTATGTAACACTTGTTTTTTGTCAGGCCAACTTCTAAGTGCTGAGAGAACAAGAACAGGACAGGACAGACCCAAGTGGAATGTTTCATGACACTTGAAAAGTTTGAAGCTATACCCCAGCTGTGTCTTTCAGAACATAAGAGAAACAGCAGTGACTAGGACTCTCCTATGAAACTGAGTCATATGATTAGCAATCCTCTGCCCCATTCAGTTGTTACTTTTGTTTACATATATGGTATGTCGTATCATCCATATCAAGGCTTGAATGACATTGAAGTCCACCCCAAATAAAAAAGCCCAATGCTGGTAGATGAACATTCTTATCTTTGTACTTCAAAATGACAATCTTGACACATTCGCAGCATAATGCATTTTTTCCAATTATTGCACACACATAAATGGCATCCTGTTATTGAACAGCCTGTGCTGGGCATTTTATATAGATTTCTGCTCATCATTACAACCAACCTACCCAGTATAACTGCACACTAAACTCCAGGTACAGATTAAATAGCTGGCCTGTGTAGAGGAGAAGATGGGAGTGGCAGAATGAGGGACTCTAACTCCTCAGTGTCTTTAACTGAAGTCTCCAGACTTTGATCTACCTTGCATGATTATCACATACTTTTCTCTTTAGAACAAGTACCCCTTACCTCCAGTAAAATTCCATGTCAACTCTTAATATTAACAGCTGAGAGGACAGCTTCAGTGACTTAAAGGAGGCTGAGGCCCAGAAGTTGCTCATAGTCATCACACCCACCACGACCACCGCCAGAGGCTGAGTAGAGACCATTGAAGGCACCTGGTCCTGCAGAATGTTCAGAAACTTCTCTTCTGCACAGTGTTGTTCCCACTGGGTAGATTCTTCATCAGGGCACACAGAGCCAGGGACAGAGCTGCTCGGTGCTGGCCACTACCCATTGGGTCCAGCTGCCAGAATGACCAGATACACCAAGAGGAACATGGAGGGTGACACAGTGCTAGGCAGATTCTAGAATAACATATTCAATTTTAGACTCTACATTTTATAGGTAGATATTAGAAAGGAAAAAAAAAACCTTTTGCAGAAGGGTCATAGGTTAAAAGTCAGTATCAAACAAGGGTAGATTCAAATGTATTAAATCCTCCCCCAAAGAAAAGACGAGGATGCTTAAACCCACAATTGGGATTAGACATTGGATGGCAATTACTTGCTCTACATTTTCTCTGACTGTAGAACATGAAGTAGAAACCGTTTCAAACTAGGGCATTTAAGCTGATCGAGAGGCTTTACTAAGTCTTCAGTTACTGGGCTAAACAATTTCTTTTCCTAGGAAAAATTAAAAACAGAAGCAAAGGTTTTAAGTGAAGGCTAGAGAAGGTATTTGAGGTATCTTCCACTTTAGTGTTTCTATATGAGAACAAGGAAACCATGTTAGAGAACCTCAGAAACGGCCGCCACTGCCAAACTGAGAGTGTCTTAAGAGTGCAGAAAAATCTGAAACTACTGGGGTAGAAAGACTTCAGTTTAAATTTTAGGTTTGTTTGTTTGTTTGTTATGGTAGAAAACTAGTTGTCAGAAGCTGGGAGGAATAGAAATGCCTACTAATCAATAGGCATAACATTTTAACTAAACAGAAAGAACCAGCTCTAGAGAGCTGCTGTAAAATATTTTATCTATAGTCAGCAATAATTTTTGCACATTTAAAATTTCATTTCTGTTCAGTATTCTTACCACCATAAGAGCAATTTTAAAAATTGAAGAATACACTGAATAGTTTAGGATGTTGTATAGGAGGTATTTAATAAATATAAGGAATCAGTGTTTCTAATTTTATTTTTAGTATTGGTAGGCACGCAAAAGAGTAGGAAAAGATTTGTGTGTTTCAATTTGGCTACAAGACTACTTGATATAAAGAATACTTAAAATGATGTTAAAACTAAAAACTTTTGCTTTATAGTTACATCTCTTTATAAGGATAACAAATGACCGAAATATAAGCAAAAATACCTTATCCATATAGGTTATTTAATGGAAATATGAAGCCTGTAAAGAAGGCCAGAAATATATTCTGTTATGAAGTCTAGGGCTTCCTTACTTGCTATTGAGGGTCACACTGAGTTGGGCTATTAAATAAAGCTTAAGGAAATACAGTTTTTCCATAGACTAAAAGCTCTTAGACATGGATCTAAATTATTATGCTGAAAACAATGTATGACTTTAAAGCAATGGAACTAGTTTCATTTCACCACATAGACCAGAATTTATATTCCCAAAATGAGTGTTGCATTCAAAGTAACCACCTTGGGAGGCTACAAAGTCACTTTATTATTGCTCCTGGAGTTCAAAAGATTTTTTAAAACTCCCATTTTGGAACTGCAGTCAGGCAAAGTTTATGAGGCACCCTAGAAAATCAATCTTGTTACATTGTTTTCACACCTCATTCTTTTCCCCAAACATCACCTAGATAGAACCCACAGCCTTGGCTTCAAACTGACTATGAGCAATTTCCAAAACTCAAATTCACCATCACAAGAAAAAGTGTTGTCCGAGGATATGTAAAACAGTGTCCCACTGGCTCTGAAAAGAATTCCAGTAGGGAAGTTCCCAAATATCCCAAGTAAAAGCAGCATTATTGAAATAAGGGTACAGTTTCTCAGAAATGCCAGCTAGGAAGAAGGCAGCATTTGGATGACTGTGTTCTGGTTTCTTAAGTAAAAGCAATCAGATTCATGACTTTAAGGTCACACATAAAATAGGAGATTTTATTTCTACATCAAGGAGTAGTTTTTGAACTAGGGAACCAAAAAGGCTAGATTACAGTAAAAAATTCTTTTTTAAAAAAGCATATGCAATAGGGCAATATCGAACTAAATAAAGAAAGTTCTTTGGTGCCATGATCAATGGAATGAGAATAAATTAGAAACAAATTTTTAAAAATGATGTCTTTTTATAGAATAAGGTAAACTTACAGA
Source organism: Dasyprocta punctata (assembly GCA_004363535.1). Lineage (NCBI taxonomy): Eukaryota > Metazoa > Chordata > Mammalia > Rodentia > Dasyproctidae > Dasyprocta > Dasyprocta punctata. The sequence goes on from RJWM01005746.1 coordinate 41,731, forward strand.
ATCTGTCCCATGGAGAGCTATTGAGACAAATACTGAGTTTTAATTCGCAATAGACTGGATCATTTTATGAGTGTTAACATAAAATTTGCAGCTCTATGAGCGCAGGTTGTGATTTAAATGTAATAAAATCTCATGCTTCAGGGTATAAGTTAATCACCTGCAAGGACCAGGAAGAATTTTTCTTCCAGAAGTAACCAAACACAGTTGAATAGGTACATAAATTCGTTTAATTTCCAGTGTACCAAGTATTGGTCAGTGCTTAAAACAAGAATCAAATTAGTTGGACTATTAATTTGATTTGGTTCAGCAAATCCTATATTGTTGCTTCCACTGAGTTTTATGTCTTATGTTTATACTTGGCTATTTTAAATAACAATTACTTTGTCAATCTTTCATTTTTATAGCTCACATCATTCCACAATGGGGGCATGTATACACTGTGCAGTATTTCTTTATAATGCAAAATAAATGGGATTAAAATTATCTTGGGTAATCATCAAGTTGGTTAATAAGTATTTTAGGTAGTATAGACCTACATCCTTTGTATATTTTGCACATGTCAAATTAAGTCTGTACTGATAAGACCCAAAAGATCTCTACTCCCTCCACCCTCCCTTTTGTGTATGTAGAAAATAGCTTTCAAAACATGTGATCCAAAAGTAAATAGGAAGGAGAACATATTTAGAAACTTAAAACCAGAGCACGTGCCTGCTTTGGAAATGTTGGATTCCAGAGTTGACTTCCAGTGTACAGTGATTTAAAAAAAAAAAAATCACATTCGTCATGTGACCAGCAGAAGATGCCCAACACCAAATGAAAGTAGTTCATGTATATGAAAGTAGAAACAAATTTAAATTATTTAACATGTATGAAAAAATAGATCTAATTTCTTAATGGCAGGTATGGAGATCTTCCATACAGCATAATTGATTTGCAAAGTCGTAGCCTTGCTTTCATGGTTTAATTGGAAAAAATTGACAGTAAGAATATATTAAACTTGTGATTTTTTTTTTCATATTTCCATTTGAGATTCCATTCTAGATTATGAATTCATGGCTGCTAGCTATTGAAAACGAACTTATTCAACTTATCTTCCAAAATAATAAAATAACTCTTGTAATTTGTACATGGCCTATTGTATTATTCTGATTAATAATTAACCAGAAGTGAAACTAGAAGCATGCTTTTCCCCACCTAAATGAGTGACCTTTACATGAAGACACAACTTCTCACAGTGTGGGTAGAACATAGCAAACTGCCCTGCTGATGGCATCCACCCAGGAGGTGGTAAGGTGTGAAGTGCCACGCACCCACCAAACAGCAGCACTGGGGGTTAGAATTTCTCACTGCTTCAGGCAAGGAGTATTTCATGCTAAGAGAGGGGAGAGAGAGGAAGATCAATCCAGTGTTCTGTGGATTTTCCAAGCCTTCAGAGCCTTCCTTACTCCTTGGAAAGTAGAATGGCATGAACAGTAAGAGGTCCTAGCTAGAGCAACAGTGTTTTCATGACATTCTGTCCCATAACAGTCATTCAATCATCCAACAAACATGCATATGCTCACCATGCACTCTGCACTGTGCCAAGTGTGTGGCCTACAGGGATTCAAGTCCCTACCATTAAAAAGATCCCTTCCTTGATGATTTAAGACATATTTGTGAAAAGAGAATGCAGCGAGAGAACCCATATTGGAGTGCCTGCCATTCATACAAACATGATTCAACATGTTATTTGGCATCCCACTTGCAATAATTTAGAAAGGAGGAAAAAAAAGTAGCTCACTAAAATTCTTCCCCCTGCTATCTTAAAAATTATTTTTCAATTATGTAGATCATTATTTTGGGGGATTAATATAATTTGAGTTTACAATAGGCCTAGTGATTAAACCTTACTACTATTTCAAAATAGGTTTAGGGAACTGGTCTTTTTATCTTTGGTGTGGAGAATAGAAATGACAAGTGGCTAAACAGAGAAAATGTTTGAGTTTAATTATTTATGAACAAAGATGGTCCTCACAAAATTAGTAATAAAATAGTTCAAATTAGGTCACTGTTTCAATCTATTTGTCTATCCATCCACCCATCCATCATTTTATCCATATAATGGACCACATACTATTAAATAGAAAGTAGAATTCTCTAGCATGGTAGTGTACACCTATAATCCCAGCATTTTGAGAGACTGAGGCAGGAGAACTACATGTTCAAGCCCAGCCTGGGCAGTTTAGTGAATTAACAAGATTCTGTCTCAAAATTTTATAAAATAATAACAATTTTTTAAAGGGCTGAAAATGTACCTCAGTGAGAAGACCCTGAGTTCCATCGCTAGTGCTACCAAAAAAAAAAAAAAAGTAGAACTACTTTTACTCAGGAGAATTATATTTATTGTTTATTTTGAATTCCACATTTTTATTTCTGTAGTCAGTCACTTTATTATCTAGGAAAGAGGTGTATGTAAAATTTTTTAAATGAGAACATTTTTTATGATTATATGCATTTCATAGTTTTGATCATATAGAAAAGTAAATGATTTTTTTATTTTTGAATTAAAAACAGCTAAAAGCAGAAAACAAAAATGGACCAACAAATATCAAATTTTTTCAATGAAATGTAATTACTTTCTAATGTGAAGTTGCTATGGTCCACAAGTAAATAAAAAAGCAGTCCTTCTGCAATCAGCAGAAAGCAAAGGAATCAAATCACAACCAAAGTGCTTTCCTGGATGACTTAAATACACAGACACACAATAAATCTTTACTCTTTTTGCCATTTATGGGATTATTGTTGCACTGTTATTGATTGTAGTATATGTTATTCTGATACAAAAGTAGTCACTGTTTACCCAGACTGAATTAACCTATTTTACTTTTTCCTTGAATTATTAACCATAATACACATCAACAAGAATTTTAAAAATGAAAGCAAAACAAAAAATTAAAAACTTTTTGTTTAATTGAAAACACGTTTAAGGAACTACATTTAATAATAAAAATAATTTCCAAATTGCTTTGGCCTATAACCTCTATTTAAAACGCTTTTAACGCTTCTTGGTATTTTTAATGTCATAACAGAAGACAAGGAGTCTAAACACGTATTCCAATCTCAGAAAGCTGCATCAACATTGACACAGAAATGTCCTCATAAGCAGGTCCTTCGGAGGGGTTGGGCGCACCTCTCTGTATCCTCTGCATGAAGCATTCAGAGCTTAACAGGGCCCCAGATTCCCAGAGCGTGGCAGGTTGCATCTAGTGTCAGTTGTGACCTTATGGTCGAGACAGAGCATGAAGTGAAGAATCTACCACCACAGCTGCGCCTGCCTCATCTCAAGAGCTGGCACACATGGACAGCACCCTTCTTATTGTAATTTTCTTTGCACCTTCCTACATTACTGGGGACAAACACTGCCAAACTAAGCTGACTGAGACAGCGAAACTAAGTGGCTTGAGTCTCTCTGCCCATGTGTTGCACGTGGTGGGGGGCAGCACCCAGTGAGGAGGAGCACGAATAGCCCTTCCACCCACCTCAGGAGTCACAGTGTCCAGAGCAATGAGAAAACACTCTGATTTGTAAATGGAAGAACTACAACACAGCTTTAGAGAAAACAGGGTTCTATGCATCCTCAAGGGCTGGTTTTGACCAAGTGACTTCTTTCTCCAAAAGGACATGTTAGTGTTTTATTCCCCTGTTTTGTTTTTGGTTTTTTTTCCCTCCATTTCTTGTATCAATCTCTTCTTCTCAGCATAAATAGGAGGCAAGTTCATGTCCAAGAGGAAATGTCGCAGAGTTACTTCTTGATTCTTTTCAGCTTCCAGTGAAATGTCTAGTTTTCAAGTCAATTAAAAGATTATTAGGAAGTGGCTCTATGAAAGTGTGAAAAAATTAGGGCAAAATTATATTAATTTATGATGGAGTCTAAAATTTCTAAGAGAGATTATTTTTATCCACTTCATTAAGGGGAATAATTCATCACCAACTTCTTTGTAAAAAAAAAATCAAGATGAGTTCTATGGTTACTTTGAAGATATATTAATGTAATTTTATAAGACTTCAGAAAGGTATTTTAGAATTTTTTTTTCTTCCATAGTCATTTCCATCAACCAGCTTTGTGCAGATAACTAGGCCGAGGCTCTTTCAGAATATAAAAAAAAAAAAAAAAGTTAAACATATAATCAATAGGACAACTGCAGAAATGAATTACTTTGAAAGTGAGTTATACTACATTTCCCATTAGGGCAATGATGGTATCCTTCTTACCCTGCATCTTTTTGTACAGATGATGATAAGAGTCAGCAGTTTAGAGCTTAGCATTAGGCAGGGGAACGAAAGAGGGTCATTGCAGATACTTTTAGGTTTCATAAAAGAAATAGAATTAAACTCAGCTTTGTATAAATTATGTCAAAAACAATAATGGAGGAATTTTTAGATAAGGGAATCAAGAATTGCCGTGGGTGTTGGTTCCCAGGAGGGTTTATGAATAAACTCACGGAGTACCTTGCTCATAGAACCAGTGCTTCACAGATGCATCTCCTAACTCTTCTCTCCTTCATTTCAACAGAGCTACAGTGAACCTGTCGATGTTAAGACATCTCAACCTCCTCAGTTGATCAATTCAAAGCCGTCAGTGTTCCACGGACCCAGCCAGGCCCACTCAGCTCTCTATCTAAGTTCCCACTATCACCAACAACCAGGAATGAATCCTCACCTAACTGCCATGCATCCTAGCCTCCCCAGGAACATAGCGCCCAAGCCGAATAACCAAATGCCAGTGACTGTCTCAATAGCAAACATGGCTGTGTCCCCCCCGCCACCCCTCCAGATCAGCCCACCTCTTCACCAGCATCTCAGCATGCAGCAACACCAGCCACTCGCCATGCAGCAGCCCATTGGGAACCAGCTCCCCATGCAGGTCCAGTCTGCCTTACACTCCCCGACCATGCAGCAAGTAAGTGCAATTGCTCCTGACAGAAACAGCCCCTCTTCTGAAGGGATAGGGAGGAACAGGAATCTTTTCACCCAGGAAAATACAGGGGAGCTGTGTGTTCTATTTAAATGGGAAGAGACTTGATGATATGCACAGATACCAAATTTCTGTAATCCGTGCACACGGTGACTTTGTGTGGCTTTATACCATCCCACCAATGCAGAGCTGCTTCTGTTCACAATTGACTGGTTTCCTTCCCTTGATACTCACTGGCTTCACCTTTATAATCACCCTTTTTGTTTCTGCTTCTTGAAAAAAGTATATTGGTTATTTTCAGATGCCACAGATCTCATTGGGATAGAGAATTCTGTATTTTTTTTTAATATTGTTTGGTAATGAGAATGACTTGACTGGTATACCTGCTAAATCCAATAAATGCTGCAAAGTGATACCAGGTCCAAAAGCAAGTTTGATGGTATCTGGAAAATAGAAATAACTGAGCATCTCAACAAGAGTTTTAATTGAACGTATTTCAGGGGACTCTGGGGTGCAGAGAAGTGATAGTGTCTAGCATGTAACAGGCCCTGGGTTAAATCCCTAGTGCTGGAAAATTTTAAATATGTAAATACATGCCGTAGCTAACCCCTCCCCCATAAAGTATAAAACATGAGAGGTTTGGAAGCTTTCCTATCCGCTCCTTGATTATTGAAATCACTTGTGGGAAATCTTAACTTTTCTTTAAAATAAAATTTTCTTTTTGGATTTTGGTGCTATTCCAAAATTTGAAAATTAGAAGCAAACCATACAAACTAAAGTGAACTTGAAGCATTCAGAAATCCTAAGAATTTGTTTTAGAAAATAAAGGTAAAAATTAGAAATGACAGCAAATTCAGCTATCTGTGTGTGTGTGTCTGTGTGTGTGTGTGTGTGTGTGTGTGTGTGTGTGTGTGTCTGTGACTGATACTGGGACATAACGTCTGGGCTTTTGCAATGAGCTATATCCTCTGGTCTCTAAAAAATTTTGTTTTAAATTTTGAGACAGAGACTCATTAAATCACTAAGTATCCCAGACTGATCTCAAACTTAAGTTCTCCTGCATCAACCTCTCAGAGTTCTAGGATTATAGGAGTGTGCCACTATGCCCAGTTCATTTTTGTAATCCAAATACTCTTGTCCTCAGAGCTCCAGTAAATATGTAAACCCATCCTTCCTGCATCTAGCCTTCTGTGGAATTTGAGTCTATAGTTGGACTGAGGAGAGGAAAAAGGAGAGGAGGCAGAAAGACAAATATGTGTAGGCACAAGTTTTATTGTTATTATTATTATTATTGACAGAATTTCAAAAAGCTGACAGTAATAAGCCCAATGCCTTAATATTTTATCTCATCTATAATTCTCAGAAAAGTTAGAGCATAGAAACACCTGAAATACAATTGTCTTCATCTTGCCGATGAAGACACTGAAGCTGGAAGGGTCAAATAATATACTTGCAGGATCGGAACTGAAATTCAAACCCAAATCTGTTCAGAAATCAGATCCTGGATTCCTAAATGCTAAGCTAACCCACTCTCACTCTTAATCATTCTTTTTGCTTGTTTGTTTTATTTTTGTTTTTTGTCTTTTTGAGACAGGGTCTCACTATGTAGTTCAGGTTGGCCTTGAGCTCACTTTGTAGCCCAGGTTGGTTTCGAACTTACAACGATCCTCCTGCCTCAGCCTCCTGAGTGCTGGAATTACAAGTGTGCACAACTACACCTGGCTACCAATCATTCTTATAAACTATTAACTCTCCCCATGCAGGTCCAGTTTGCCTTACACTTCATATAGAAATCTATTTCTCCTAATGAGAAATAGGAGGACCATTAAATTCCAGGTAGTTCTGAAATCAGAATTTTTATGGTTGATGAAGGAATTCATCCTCCTTACTGAAGTCTTCCTTGGTCCCTAAGCCAAGGATATTGATAACACTATGATTTCCTACCTCAGTTCACCAAAGTGCTAGGGGAAAAGGCCAAGGAAAAGCCAGGTTCTGCTACCTTCCTGCTCTGTCTACAGTGGCATTTATGACCAAGCGATACTCATAGGTCAAATCTCCATCTTCTATTCACATCACTCACAGGAAAGGGGACACTCCTAAGTATCCCTGCTTTTTAATGCATTGGTAGCATTTGCCTGAAGAATTATTAGACTGAGGAGCAACAGCTTCGCTTAGGTAGCCTGACCCCTGCCTACGGCTGCTGCCAGGCTCAGGGCCCAGGTATCGTCCACAGTGCTTCGCTTCAGTGTGGCTTCTTCCCAAAGGAAGGAATCCCAAAGGCAGAGGCACCTCACCAAGCTGAAGGCCAAAGCTCCACCCAGAGACGAGATCGTTTCCTAATTTATCCACTTAGAAAAGTCTCCTTTTTCTATTTATGCTGGCACCTTGGATGAGCTGGCTGTGATCCTGAACGGTTTTTTAGCATTTCAAAATTATAAAAAAAAGCCACATGTAAAAATTCAAGAGATTTATCTTTCCATGGAGAATCTTACCTAAGTAGAAAAAAAAGTACATATAACATTGGACAAAGTATCATTCTATAAATCATTTCTATTAGTATACCTCGAGAAGTATGCTGATGATAGAAGATAGAAGCTGATTTCAAATCATACAAATTGGTAGGAACTCAAAATGGAAAGTAAGTTGCTACAAAAACAATGTCGGCTAAAATCACTTTACAATGCCTTCACTGTATGAGTAACAGAACTGTCGAGTAATGAACAACTAAAAAACAAGTGAGTAGTGTAAGTGTCAAACTGTTAGAAGGAATTAGATTAGGTTGTAGAATCTGAGTTCCTTCAATGTTTTTGAAAAATGTAATTGATTGAGAATATGTTCATGAGCCTGAGACCAGCAGCCCCAGTAAGTTGATCATCGTAAAATCAAGATCAAAGAGGCCGTCTAGATGTCACTTAATTTACTACAGTCACAACAGTCTGTCAGGCCACTGTTCACATCATCCGTCAGATTTTATCCTGTAGATGGAAACCTGTGTTGTGGATAAAATTTGACCTGATTCATCATCCAAACCACCTTTATCCCAAATATATTTCTTTATTTCCTAGTACAGGGGCAACATCCCCATCTTCAAGCAGGAATAAGAAAGAAGGGAAGAGAAAGAGGGGAAAGGAGAGAGAAGAAAGTTAATGGCTACTATATTGTTTAAAAGACTGTCTCACATCTATTACTTTCACTAGTTTGTTATCCTTTGAAATGAATGTATCCTACAAAAATAATTGTTTAGTCCACCAAGAATAACAGTTTCATTTTTTTCTAGAATATTTTATACACTGAACCCATGGACCTACATTTTTTTGGTCCTTTTTTTCTGCTCACACTACTGTCGAATGAGGTCAAGAGAAAAAAATCATTAATATCTGTCAACTTCCTTTATAACCTTAAGAAAAAAATCTTTGTATGATATCACACAGACAGATTTTCAATTTCCTTGTGTAATAAACAGCTGCTTTAGGATTTGGGTGTAATTTAAAGGTTTAAAAAAATCACATTGAGATTGATGAATAAATCAGTCATGAAGACAAAAACATTGATGCCTGTTGAAAATACCTCTCCAGACAGGCAGGAAATGAAATTAGTTCCCAGTAAAGTGTGGATATGAGAATCACTATTTGGTTGTGCTGCAGGTTTTTTCGGACTTGCTACGGTGGCACAACAAAACTGCTAGGCCTACAGAAATCTAATTAAAGAGCAAATATCCCTTCTGACATCAAATTAATCTTTATCATGTTTCCTATTTTTATTTCAATCTGGCACCAGAAAATGAAATTTAAAATTCCAAGCTTGCTACAAAACAGTTGGTGATTTTTCTCCTGAGTATTAAAATGCAAAATATTCAGTCTTTTTTAATTGGACTGCTAAGCAAACATTTTGCAAAGAATTTATATCATCATTGTTGCTTCCTATTTACATCAATAATAAAAATGTACTCAGTTCTAAGTTTGACCGAGGCATTTCTCCATATAGTGTTCAGAAGAATATTTTATTTTCTAATTAGACAGTAAAATAATGTTACTTCAAGCTCTGTCTGGATTTTTCTCGATCCTTGATTCTTTTGGTGTTAGTGGTTTTCTTTAGTTTAGACATTGACACTCAGTGGACCCCTGACTTATGAACTCAATTTGTTCCCAAGAGCCCATTGTAACTCAAGATTGTCAGTGGAAGGCTCGGGCTCCTCTCCACAGCCTTCAAAGTCCCTCTCCTGTGTACAGGCAGTTCTCAGTGTCCTTGGAGAGACATTAGCCCAGGATTTCTCAGTTAATCCCATACAGGAAAGGATGTTGCAATATTCCTTCCAGAACTCTTTAAGGGTTAAATCTCTATCTGAGATCATCTGGAAGCACAAGTGGTTGGCATTCAAGTCATAACTCAAAATTCTGGTCATAAGTTATAACTAAATTGCTGATCATAACCCAAGTTGTTCGTATGTCAGGGTGGTCATAACTCAAGGATCCACTGTTAGTTGAATTTTCAGTCTTTGAAATGTGTAGTAACACATAATTTTGATTTTGTAAACTGATGTATAATAACTTAAAGAGTAATGTGTTTTCTGATAGTTTCTCATTCAACTTCAGGAAGTATTTTCACAGGATGGAAAAAAGCAATGATGGGTGTGTGTGTGTTTGTGTGTGTGTGTGTGTGTGCATACACAACCGTACTGCTTTTTCATATTTTCATATCTTCAACTAACTCAAGACATTTTCAACCACTCTTTGTTTTCGTAACTATTTGCTTTTAGGTTACATTTTGTAGGTTGTATAAAAATCCAATATGGAGAACTTTACATTAAAAATATAGGAAAGCCCTGGCATTTACACATGTGTCCACCCTGTGCCTTTCTAACGGTAGCATCAAATAGTCTGTACTAAACTTTATTTATTGAAAAACATGATTTATTGAGCCACTACTATGGGCTGAAAATAACCAGTAAGTATTTCAAACACTGATCTCGGGTTCTCAAAAATCAACAACCCTCATGACAGGGGCTTAATAAAGGCAGCGAACCCGAGGCTCCCAGAGAACTTCCCTGCTCTTGGCCCAGGAGCACGTTTATTGCTAGGGAAGGAAATCCGGAGAGCAGGACAACATGATGAGAGCATAGGAAGCCTGTGAGACTCCATGTTGGAAATCTGGGAAGGTCTGGAGAAAGAAGGATTCTGCCTAGGAAGGACTAGGCACCCAAATGGCCAGTCAAATCTCCAGCTTCCACCGTTTTTTTTTAGAAGACATTTATAGTTCAAACTACAGTGGGGTCTGTACCCATAAGCATATTTCCCACAAAACAGTTGTTAACATAGGAAACTGAGTCCTTCATCTGTGTGAGCCAGTCTGGCTGAATTATCCACTTTTCAATGACTTGCTTCCAGTCTTTCCAAAGTGCATCTTTTTCCACTATTTGACTGAGAGTAGGTGTGGACATTGGCTTGATGTCTTCATCATTTGAAAATAAATTAACACCATGATGCCGATATTGAGAATTGAGGACATTTGATAGTAAGTGTTCTCTTTGAGTCTTTACGTAGGGACACCCAGAAATGAATAAAACTCTAAGGAAATATCTTTAGTTAAAAAATAATACTCAGACCACTCTGCTGAGTTTAAGAAAAGTAAAAACAGTTTATGTCCTCAAAAGCTTTGGCCAAGTAAGTAGAGTATGGTACATTAAAAAAAAAAAAAAAGAAAAGAAAAACAAAAACTCTTGAATTCTCAGTGGTTAAAAACCGTGGAAGGACTCTGCAGCAGAGACAACCACAAGATTAATTAAATTGCTGTTTTTGGTCACTTCCAGCAAAGCTTGCTTATGCTGCTCTTAAATTCACCAGATAAGCTAAAAATAAATCTTCGTTATAATGCTTTTTTGTTTACCAGATATAGCTATATACTTCACAGATTCTGTCCTTGAATTTTTAATAGCTTTGCTAGAATTAAAAGTCAACACTTGACCATACTAGTGAATTAAAAGAATCTTCCCAAAGTCTGATTATTGTTTGCCAGTTAATAGACTTTTCAATTAAAAAATATTTGCTCTGTCTTACACTTTTCCCTCTCTGTGTTTTCTAATGGCAAGTTGTTTTGCATCTCTTTCCCTATATTAGTCCAACAACTGTTAAAAAGCTTTGGTTGAAATTTTTTAGCTGAGAGAGAAATACAAATAAAAGAAGAAGCAGATGGTCCCTTTGTGATTGAATGAAGAAAAAGGGTTTTGAGAACAATATGTGAATAGGTGTAGTCTAATAAAACACTCAGCCACCTGCTGCCTGAATCCTTCAAAAAAGATTCTGTTGCATATTCTGGGGATTAACCATTAATGTATCCTTAGGTTTGATAGAAACATAAACTTTGAGGGGTTTAAGCTCTTTTCTCCCTTTGTTTTGATTGAGTTGGCTTCTTTATTTTAAATTGTTTCTCAATTCAGTTTATCAGCTCAAGAGTATAATTAAAGGTTTTCTGACTCACGGTTAAATGAAGGGAAGGTAAGAAGAATGAAGTTGCAGGATATCTTTTATACTTTTGTTTTGAGTTTTCTGGGCTCTTTTGATAGGCTTCCCTCTCACAGTCAGGAGCAAGAAGTCTCCTAGAGTGTTTACTAAGAATGGGTAAATATTTAGGTGTTTTACTTTCTTAAAAGGCACTTTGATCCTTATTGGTGGACTTGCTTTTTTCTTTTTCAGGGATTTACTCTTCAGCCTGACTATCAGACAATTATCAATCCTACATCCACAGCCGCACAAGTTGTCACCCAAGCAATGGAGTATGTGCGTTCTGGATGCAGAAATCCGCCCCCTCAGCCGGTGGATTGGGATAACGACTACTGTAGTAGTGGGTAAGCGGCTGGCCATCGCCACCTGGCGGTTGACAGCGCTCATAGCATGTAGCCCAGTCTATCTTGCTTTTGAATACAGTACCTGATCTGGAATGAAGCAGAAGACCCTGCTCCAGAAAATTTGGAGCCATCTTCTAGCCCATCCAAAATTAAATTAACTTAGATCTCTGTTCGATTTATATGCGGGTTGACGGTTCGAGCACAACTCCATCCTTCAAGCTAGAACAAGTAACTCAAATCCATTGTGTTCCTTTGACCCCTGTAGCACAGGTTGTCTTAACAAGTATGGTCTCTTTTCTCTTCATACAGGGGCATGCAGAGAGACAAAGCACTGTACCTTACCTGAAAATCTGAACACCTCTTCTTTCCACTGAGGAATTCAGGGAAGTCCTTTCACCATGGATTGCTTTGTACAGTCAAGGCAGGTCTCCATTTTATTAGAAAATACAAGTTGCTAAGCACCTAGGACCATTTGAGCTTGTGGGTCACCCACTCTGGAAGAAATAATCATGCTTCTTTATTATTTTTTTAATCTTTTATGGACATTGTTTTTCTTCTTCCCTGAAGGAAATATATGGACCATTCAGATTTTATGTTGGTTTTTTTGCTGTGAAGTGCTGCGCGCTAGTAACTGCCTTAGCACCTGTAGATGTCTCGGATAACAGTCCTGGATTTTCCATTGGTTTTCATAATGGGTGTTTATATGAAACTACTAAAGACTTTTTAAATGGCTTGATGTAGCAGTCATAGCAAGTTTGTAAATAGCATCTATGTTACACTCTCCTAGAGTATAAAATGTGAATGTTTTTGTAGCTAAATTGTAATTTCAAACTGGTTCATCCCAGTTTATTGATTTCACAATAGGGGTTAAATTGGCAAACATTCATATTTTTACTTCATTTTTAAAACAACTAATAGTTCTATATTTTCAAAATATCTGAAAAAAATATTCCCAAATGATTTTAATTTAAAAACAAATTGGCTTTGTCTCATTGATTAGACAAAAAGAAACTAGTGTTAAGGAAAGTGCAAACACATTTATTTTGTACTGCAGAAAAATTGCTTTTTTGTATCACTTTTTTTGTGTAATGGTTAGTAAATGTCATTTAAGTCCTTTTATGTATAAAACTGCCAAATGCTTACCTGGTATCTTATTAGATGCAGAAACAGATTGGAAACAGCTAAATTATAACCTTTACATATGGCTCCGTATTATTGTTTCTTCATACTGTGTCTGTATTTAATCTTTTTTTATGGAATCTGTTGCGCCTATTTATGAAATAATAAATATAGGTGTTTGTAAGTAAATTTGTTAGTATTTGAAAGAGATTTCTTTGATGTTTTAACTTTTGCTGGCAAAAAAATATTCACGCTTGTTGTGAATACTTTATTATTTAGTTTTTACAGTGACTCATGAATAAAGCCAAACCTGCTTTTCATTTAGCAGCAAATTAAAATAATCAATCTTTATTTCTACATTTCTTGGTTGATACAAATGAAAACATATTCTGTTTAAGAACTTACTTCTTCCTTATAATACAAGAAAATTGCCCCTAAGAGTCACACAAGTTCCAAGACTAAACAGACACATGCTCTGCCTGAAAAGAGTTGTTTCTTGATTCTCAGTTGGATTTAGTCAATTCTGAAAATTTCCTACAATAAACTAAAGTTGAGTCACCCAAAATTCCTCAAGCTGCATGCTGTTCACAAAATCTAGAAAACATGTAAGAACTAAACAAAGGATAGGCAGAAGTAAAGCGTACTGCCAAAAATACATAGTGAAATGCAAGATAAGTAATAGCAAATAAAAGGGAGGGGAAGCACTCCAAATTTGAAGGTCACTGACAAAAATTGAATTTTTTTTTTTTTTTTGCCTCTATGAGCTACTTCTTTTTCCAGAATTCATTGATCATTTAAGAGAATTCTTGGGGTATTTGAGATTTCCTAGGGGATCAAAAGCATTGAGAATATGACTGAGGGTTTGCATAACTTTTGCACCAAAAAAGAGCTAGCAAGTTAGTCTCTTATAAGAAATTGTATCTACTTAGTTAATCTGATAGGAAATCAAGAGAATGGCTAATGTCTCTTTCATGGAACGTACAAAATAAATTTACCAACTTAAATCAATGCAAATATATGCATTATATAATCCAATCAGAGTTTTAAAAGACAAAAGGTATGCTTGCTTTTGAATAATTTTAGGCATTGTACAAACTCAAATCACTTGAGCATGTCATAACTAATAAATAATGCAGATCCAATGTGATTATTAAGACGATTGTAGCTGCGAGCTCTAGATTTCCTGTCTTGAAATTGTGTAAGACCTTATGTGATGAAATTCACAGCTTATTGTTTGTCTGTTTAGTATTTTAGAAATATACCAGTACTACTAATTAATGTCTTTTATTTATTATATTATGATAAAGTAAGCTTTTCTCTTAAGTCTAAACTGAGAAAGTAATTACCCTGATGAGAAAAACAGCTCCAACTCTGACAGGCGGTTTGTACAGGAAAGTATAGTGTTATTTACAGCTTTTCTGGAGCAGGTGCACAACCAGAGTAGATAGAGTGTTGAAATTTAATACCAAATGCAGTAAAAACAAAAGTAAATAAGAGAAAATACATCATAAATAAAAACTCTTACCACGTGTGGCCGTATTCTATTTGATGATCCATTAGTCTCCAAAGAACAGGCCGGTCAGGTGAGTCCTCAAGTAAATTCAGGACAGAAGTAATCAAGCATAGTAAGGTTATGAATAGCTGCCAGGATCTTAAATGTTCCTTCTGAAATTCTGAGAATGCTCTCTCATCAACTTAAGGCTCTAAACAATGAACTAAGACCTAAGAAAGTTGCCATCTCTAAATCTGCCATCTTTAAGGATGGCAGGATCCAGCAAGGGCATGGTAGCTAGCAGAGTACTTCTGCCTCATTACTCAGAGGAGCATTGGAAGAAGGTGGCAAGTTTTCTGCTGCACACTCCAGATGATCCTTGGACCATGAATAAAGTCATTCTGAGACATTCAGCAATGATATTGGACATAAAACATCTTCACCAACATATACAAAATCAGAGCTATAGCTATCAAAAAAGTGGGGAGGAGTTGGTTGGTAGGAATAGGTTTCATCTCTAAGAAAATCAAGGATGAAAAATCAAACACCCCAGTTCCCATCCCAATGAGCGTGAGTTGACAAAGGAAAAAAATGATTCAAATAATGGCTTCCAATAATCACCTTTGCAGACATACCAAATGATATATTTTATCTCTGATGATTTTTTGTTGTTGTTGTTGTTGTTGTGGTACCGGGGCTCGAACTCACAGCCTCATGCCTGCCAGACAGGTGCTTAAGCCACTGAGCCAAACTCCCGGCCCTAGTTTTTTGAAGCAGGGTCGCACTATGTAGCTCAGGCCAGCCTTGTGTCTGATGATTTTTATCTGTTGTCTTTATGACAAACAATATCCGCTCCTTGGGACATGAGCTGTCCATAGAAAGTCATGACTATCAAATCAGTGTATCCACACTGATTCACTGCTAAAAAAAAAAAAAAAATTAATGCAAAATTCAGAATTAGTACATCAACAACCAATATTGTTTTTCCATGGACCTCTCAATCTTTGCAAATGACTTGTCCCACTCATTTGGAAGATCATTAGACTGAACTATATGAAATTGCAAATGTTTGAATCCTTCGCCTACACAAATGGTGCACAGCGTTCTCTACCAGAGAGTGCGGGAACTAGGGACAATGGGGCCTCAGCTACATATTAAGACATAATTTTTACTGCAGTTAGAAGTACTTTAACAAAGTGCTAGGAAAAAATTTGAAGAAGTCATTGATTATGTTTGTTTACAAATTACCCCCCTTAAATCTATCCAAGACAGCTATGTCATATTGAAGAATAGTTAAAATTTCCAGGTTCCAGTAAATCTCAGTAACTGCCTTTATTTTTTGTTATAGTAAAATTGTTTATGTGGGCATTTGTAGTAAATAGGTAGTTGTCTCAAACATGAAAAATTTTGTTATGTATAGATATTCTCATGTTATTTGTTGAATGGGAATTTGACCTGTATTTTCTTGTTCTACTCAAATTTTCATTTTGCAATATGGATACAAAAACAGAAAAGTTCATCTTTGTTGCTGACATTTGCATTGAAATAATAGCAAGGAAGAAAATTGATATCATGAGTTTAATCCCTAGATATGTAATATACTGAGTAACTCTTCTACTTAGCACATAAAATCATGTGATTCAACCCACAGTTTAGGTCTCTTTTTGATTCCTTGAAATTAATTAATTTCCTTATTTTCAAAGTAACTTCAAATCCTATAGCTCATCCTAGGATATAACAACCAGTGAAACATTGCAATTCATGCTCAACAGGAATTGTATGTTTTCTTAACTTAGAAGTTTTGAAATATAGAAAATAATTAAATTCTTGCTTAGAGGCAAGCATTAGAGGTGAAGAAGAAATCTAAAATTATCAGAAGACTAAGAGAATTTAACAATGAGTCAAACTATATTTTGACCTAAATAATTGAACAAGAGTTCTTCTTATTGTGATAAAAGATAAGAATACATGCCCATCACATCAAGAAAATATCAAGCAAGGGGGAAGAAAGGATGCTAGACATGTAGGAGGGTAGAACCTAAGAGAAATTTCAGATGGCAAGTTTCATGGAACACTAAATTAAAAATATTGATTAACAGGAATCTGATTTGTTTTCTAATTACCAAGTGTGAGTACGACATCTTGCTGAAGAATGGAAAAGGATCTTATTTCCCAAATTCTACCTAAATGATTCCTGAATCAGAACAAATGTTTTGTCTCAAAGGAGATTTCTATACTTTCATTTGGCACCATTTCTCAATGTAGGAAAACCTTTTCTAACAACAAAGTTTCCAAATCCTCAGAAAAGACTATTTCTTACAGAAGGTGAATAAAGATCCTTCTAAACTGACCAACCAAAGGAAGGAGGCTGCGAGTAGGAGAAGAAGGAGAGAAATTCAGAACTGAGTTAGATCCGTTTGGCAGCCTAATATATACACAGAGATTCAGCTTTGCATTCTCATTTTAGACATAACCAAACATCTTGTCATTGGTACCCAGAACCAGACAGCACCATAGTAGCTGAGAAGATGTGAAGTTCTTGTTCCAGGGTGGGAGACAGCTGAGAACAATGATGAGTTATATTTCAACATGGTCAGTGCTGCAGCTAATGAAAGAAGCCCACTAGCACAAATCATTTCTCATTTTATTAACAGCTTGCTGGCAAAGAAATCTGAAAGTGAAATTTTATTCACAATGACATGAAGTAAAAAAAAAAAAAAAGTGACCAAAAAATAGAATAGAAAGGCAAGTCAACAGAGAAAATAAAAATACATTTCTAAAGAGCAACTATGATCCAAACTACAGTATTTTTTTAAAGTCTGGAACGTCCCTGTTTGACAATTGTATGTTTACAATAAGCCCAAACATAATTGCTCTGATGGGCTGTCAGGGAAAAGATTAATTTGGCAAAGATTAGTATTGACTTGCTGTTTATTAAGGCTTTTAAACAGCTGTATCTGGCAGCATTCCTATAAGTGGCTGTCATATCTGAAAATCAGCCTCACACCCTGGTGCTCGCCAGCTGTTACTAAACAATCTTCTACCACTTTGAATGTCTTTCTCCAGGCCAAACAGCAAGAGCAAACTATTGCCAAATGAGCCTTTTTCTCCTCCTGTCACTTTTTTGGGGGATGGGGGTGGGGAGCTTCTCAGTGCTGAAATGTCAGCTCATGGCTGATGGTTCAGCTGATAAGAGGCACCGGAAGCCAGTAGGTGGTTTGGGTGCTGGGTGAATACGTTCCCCATGTAGAAGTGGTTGTGCTGTTAGTCACCTCACACAGACCAAAAAAAAAAAAAAAAAAAAACCACAGTTTGCAACTGTAGTAGGCAAAATGTTTTAAAGACAGAAAGTGGCAATCAAAGGTCTATAACCATCAGAATTCCAAAATGAATGTTTCATTTCCCTAGACCTGGCACACGCCCCGTTATATGCCATCCCTACTGCTGAAAAGGGATGTTGAGGAAAAGTTGGGTGGTGGCCTTTAATATTTAGCATGGAACTTGAGACATTGCAAAAGGACAAGCTACTTTGTAAAACATGTCCTTCATACTTTTGTTCAGTGGAAACCTGTAGAATGAAACGTTTGAATGTTTTGAAGTTAATAAAAGAAAAGGGCAGATTGAGTTTTTGGCTGGTATATGACCCAATGGTTTAAATCCAAGTAGCATTATAAAGGCAATGGAAAGAACAACATTCCAATGTAGTTAAACATCAGACTACAAAGGGCCCAGTGTTGTAGTGAAGTCACGTTAGTCTTTCCAACGTGACTGATGGGGGAGGGGTTAGTCTTGACCTTTCTCCCATTGCATCAGACTGGAAGAAGCTGCTATAGCAGATGCAGAAGGACATTGTCATCCCTTAACCTTTTATGCAGGCACTGCTCCATTACACTCTGGTGTGTGTAAGGTGGGAGTTTGCCTAGAAGCTGAACCTTCCAAAAGCACACTGAAAGCAGATGTTTTCCAATTTCACCTCTGTATAATGTTGTCTTGAAGTCTTTGCTATTGGTGTAGTCAGGTGCTTGATGTTTGAGTCAGGTACAGACAAATGAACCATTTTTCTCCACCCAGAGTGTGTACCTGCCCACCACAGACATCCAAGAGTTCTGTCTCTGCTCCTTTTCACACCCCATCATGGAAGGTGACATTGTAGTTGGATGAGATAGAATAATAATTCAGCACTTACAAACAGAAATGAAATGACTTGACACAGAAGAAAAGATGTATATTTGCCTACATCCCCCAACCCTAGTTCTGCCAAAGCCCAGGAATAAACAGAAGAAAATTTGGAAAGCCGAATTCACTTGAAAAATACTCTGTAACCATAAATTCCAGAGTATTCTAGGTACCAAAATGGCTGCAGACTTAGGGGCACCAGTGCCATTTTCTAGGGAAAAAGCTATCGCCACATAGGCCTCCCTATGCTAATAAATGAAGCCGAATGCTGGATTGTGCAGAAATATATCTTTTACTTGGTCCAAGCATATCTTAGCATGTATATCAATGCAATAGTTCCACAGCTGGACTCAAAGCACATGGAAAAATTAATTTTGTTTTTAAAAATTCTCAAAAACCAGGGCAGGTAAGGGGGGAAACCATGTGGCTTTTGTTGGTTTGCTTTTGTTTTAGTTTTTGAGACTGCCTTACCAAGTAGCCCAAGTTGGCCACAAATTTGTGATCTTCCTGCTTCACCTTTCCAAGTAGCTGAGACTACAAGCATGATCCAGTGCCCCTGGCTCATGTGTAGTCTTATCTTGCAAGATAGCATTTCAACAAAAATTTTCATCGTAGTTCCTTTATAGGCTTGATTGTCTCCCATTGACCTGTAACTCTTCAATTATTCAAATGAGTGAAGTGAGTATGAATGGTAAAGGTATATGCTAATTTTAAGACAGAGTCTGATAAAGACAATGAAATAAGAGAGGGTCCCATTCTGGTTACACAAAAAGCAAGGGTGCGCTCCTCAGTGCTTGTGGTCCATTATACCAGAAACCCGACATTCTTGGTCTAATGCTAAACATGTAGAAATTTTCCTAAATAAAAGTAGCCTGTGCTTTTATCCTGCTAGGTTTATCTTTGAGAAACCTATCCAGTTTCCCCAGCCCAAGGAAAATCTTCAGGATTTGCTAATTGTAACAAATTCTGTGGCATATTTTGTCACACCTTTTTGTTTTTTTTTTTAATCAAGGTAGCACACAGAAACCTACATCTGGTACCAGCAAGAGTTTCATACAAGAAGAAAGGAAGAAAGGTATATCTTAATGAAACTGTAGTTTCTGGGTAATATTACAAAATGCACATATCTACAAAGCCATTCTACTGTTGAGCTGGGTCATTCTTAGCACCTGGTTTTATGCTGTGGTTTCAGCAGACCAACGTAACAGAAGTGACAGTCCTTCACAGCATCAGGCCCCCAGCGGGTATTTTAGGTTTTTCTGTCTTTCTTCTTCTTTTTTTTTTTTTTCTGAACTTTCTCTATTTTCTTTCTCCCTTCTCTGCCTCTTTCCTTTCTCTTCTCTTCTTTTGTAATAGGAGTGAGAATCTGCTACTTTATATAACCTATCAGTTTCCTGAAATAAATTTAGTCTGCATCCTCAGAACATTCACCTTCAAAGCTCCCACAGTTGGAGGAGCCAGATTGCCTGCAGCCGGCACAAGCTGGCCTCCAGCTTCTCTTTGCTGATCACTTTGTTAATTCCCAGATAAATGGAAAGAGGGCCCATTTTCTCTCCTTCCCCTCTTCTTCCTAATGTAGACCGATCAGAAGTCTCCAAGGACTTTCCTATATGACTTCCCATTTCACACCACAGATGGTTTAGATAAAAACTATTAGCTTCATTTATTCAAACAGCTTTATTTCCCCAAAATGAGTCTATTTTTAGCATTTTGCCTGAAGGTTTGTTTTCACATTTTTGTAAATGTAAAGCTGTTTTGCTGATTTCTCATGCTTTAATCATCGTTCCTACCACCCAACAAGCTTTTGGACTAAATGGATCTGATGAGTCCTCTAAGAGAGAATGCACTTTAAAGAAAAATGGCATTAGAATTGCTTTACAAATTTGATTTATGTATATTTTTATACAACCTTTGAGTGTTTGCATTTTTCCATGAGGTTAGTTTTGATCATTTCAATTTCAGCATAAGCACTGTATATGATCTGTCAAACATAATGATGCCAGCTCTTTATCTTGGTTTTATCTTCATGTCATTACTTTGGAGAATATTTCCATTTGGACAACGTACTATACTGGAAAAAAATACTGTAACTCTTCAGAAAATACAAGTTCAAAGAAAGAAACTACAAATAAACAAGTCAAAACTTTACCTACTTTTGCTTGTTGCTCAGTTGATGTAAACTGCATGCTGGATGTTACCTCAGGTTCAGTTCCTCTGGTAACACAAGAAACAAAAATTGCTAAATTATTTAAAGATGGAAATGATAGGTGGAACTATATAATATCAACTCTAGTTAACATCACAGTAAAAACTCTATAGTGGTGTGAAATTTGACTGATGTCTCCAAACCAATTTGACTTCCAACTCCAGTACCCTCTACTCTACTTCTTTTACCTCTATAGGACGATTCCTTTGTTTTCCCCAGAGATGTCTTGTGCACCTGTGGAACTGGTGCTGAAGGAGATGAAAAGATTCATGCCCTCCATTATCTCCCCTCCATTTAATCGGTAGCCCTCAAGACGGCCATTCCCATAGATAATTGAAACTCTCCAAGGACTGATGTTATCTAAGCCCAACCTAGAGCATGTTAACACCCAAACCTTATATTCCTGGCCACTAAATTTAAAATAAGCACTAAGTTTATAGGCACATTCCTCAAACTTTAATATAAAATTAGTCTGCCCTAGAATCTGTGCTTTATAGCAACCTAGCAGGATTCTATATTGGTGCCCACAGATCAGGTAGATAAGAGGGGGTCACAGTGATCTTGCCATTGACTTTAAAGACTCAAAGACTTGGCCAGGTATGGTGGCACACACATTTACTTCCAGCACTTGGGAGGAGGCTGAGGCAGGAGGACCACCACAAATTCTAGGCCAGCTTGGACTACATAGTGAGACCCTATGTCAAAAGAAAGAAAGATAAAAAGAAAGAAGAAAGAAAGAAGGAAAGAAAGAAAGAAAGAAAGAAAGAAAGAAAGAAAGAAAGAAAGAAAAGAAAGAAGGAAGGAAGGAAGGAAGGAAGGAAGAAAGAAAGAAAGAAAGAAAGAAAGAAAGAAAGAAAGAAAGAAAGAATCTGCTGCCAAAACATAGGACAGACACCAACTTGAAGAATTAGATTCTAATAATAAAAACACATCCATCGTATCCTTAGGTTGGCTGATAAAAGCTGTCAAACAGTTTGATTTATGGAACAAGAAACCTACAGGTAGATAGGATAGAAGTGTGCAGTGCTCATCAGTGTTGTCTTTTTCATCATTCTCAGTGTATGTAGGCATTCAACTTCATTTTTGCTTCCTCCTACAGTATTCTAGGAAAGAAGAATAGGAAGAACAAAGCAAAAATGAAGAGTAATGCCTGTCAGGAAACTACAGACTCTCCCAGAAATCTCCAACAGATTTCCATTACATCTCACTGGTCTCACACATTCAGTCGCCCTTTGCTACTCATTGCTCCCTCAATTCAACCACTGTTCTTTTGCATGAAAGTCAGGGAAAATCAATATTTGCAATAAAATCAGTAATTCCCACCACACCAACTTTATTGCTAAAAGAAAGTCTTTTCTCCTGCACCATTACTGACTCTTCTTGAAAAATATCCACAGCGGCCAGGCGTGGTGGCGCACGCCTTAATCCCAGCACTCGGGAGCTGAGGTAGGAGGAGCGTTGTGAGTTCTAGGCCAGTTTGGGTTACAGCGTGAGCACAAGGCCAGCCTGAACTACATAGTGTGAACCTGTCTCAAAAAACTAGGGCTGGGAGTTTGGCTCAGCGGCTTAAGCACCTGCCTGGCAGGCACGAGGTTGTGAGTTTGATTCCCTGTACACAAAAAAAAAAAAAAAAAAAACCTACAGTGATCCCTGACTGCCAGTTTCATACAATTTACATTTTCTACTTATTTTTGACAACTGTGAACTCCTCCTCCAAGCCTCCTTCTTCAATCTTATCTCCCATGAATACTAACCCATAGTTTTGTGACCATCAACAGACAACTACACCCCATGCCTCATAAGCACTTATTACATGAAACAAAGTTATGATGTCCCAATAAATACTCGACCCTCCTCTCAAGTTCTCTATGTTGGAGGATGGCATCCTGACTCTTACCTGGCTTCCTAAGTTAGAATTCTTCATGTCCGTAACACTTCTTCCTTTCATCCCTCCCAAAGGTGTGACCACTGGGTTTAGTGATGCTAAATCCCAATTAGCTCTCACGTTTCCTGAATTATTATCTATCCATTCCTCTCTCACAACCCTTGTCCCATTCCTCTGTGTCCTCCGTGGACCACCACAACAGTGTGTAAGTAGTGTCCATGTTTACAGATAGTTCTTGTTTTCTTATTTATAATAATATTATAAATTTATACTGTGATGGCATCTCTCATGGTTCTTCTTTTGCTTACAGATTAAAATTCCAATAGCTGACCCTGATTATTCAACCATGCAAAATCTGACACCAATCTACCTTATTTGCTACATTTTCTCAATTTGCCTAATATTCTAAAATTGGACAGTTAAATTCCTTGTCAAACCTAAAATACTAGACTATTAGATTCTACATCTTATGATTATTCTTCCTTCTTTCTTCTCATTTCTGAAAACCTCTTCATCTCAATAAATTGAACATTCTTTTTCCACTCTATTCCACTCTTGGAAGTTTTAAAATATAAGTATTTCCATTTGTGTGTATTTCTCTGACTAGACTGGGAATTCCTTAGGTATATTCAGCTTTGTGATCATTGCAGTACCCACATAAACAATGTTAGGAAAAATGTGTATAATAAGTGTTGAATGAATAAATA
This sequence comes from Dasyprocta punctata, assembly GCA_004363535.1. Lineage (NCBI taxonomy): Eukaryota > Metazoa > Chordata > Mammalia > Rodentia > Dasyproctidae > Dasyprocta > Dasyprocta punctata. The sequence continues at coordinate 65,111 of RJWM01005746.1, forward strand.
GTGTGCTTTGTTCTTCCAGACAAAATCTCACAAGTACATGATAGTATTCTAGACAAAGATATAGGAGATTTTCCTATGGAGTCTTTCTAAACAAAATGAAGGTATCAAATTCTTAGTACAGTCATAATACCTAAAGAGGTGTGCCTCATTAAAAGAAGTTTGGGGAGTTGTTTTTTTGTTCTGCAGAATGGCATAGTAGAATTGCATGTGCAAAAATGAAATAGAAACTGAGTTGTTTCAGGGATTTTTTTGTAGTTTTTTTGCTTTTTAAAACTATGATACAGAATTTCATAGCAAAATAATAGGAGATTAACAATGGTTAATACATCACGTATTGTTATCTTCAAAGTGGTTGGTCAGATTACAAGATATAGGCATGAAAACATGATCAAACAATGAAAGCACAAACTGTTCTTTTTGATGAACTAACACAGATTAATAGTATAATTATCTAGCATGTTTATGTATATATATACATATATATAATCTTTTCCCTTCTTTCTTTTCTCCTTTCCTCCATCCAGTTATTATTTCCTTTTAAGCTGTTTCTTCCCCTTTCACTTTCACAATATTTATTGTACATTTTGAATCTGATTTACTTCTTCAGGTTTTTACACTAGGGAGACAATATGATGTTTACATATGAGAGTCTGATTTATTTCGCTTATGAGTATGATCTCTAGTTGCATCCATTTACCTGTAAATACCTTATTTATAGCTGACTAGTACTCCATTGTATAAAAATATCACACCTTTTTTATTCATTTCACAATTGATAGGCATTTGGGTTGCTTCCAAGCTATAGCTATTACAAATTGTATTAATATAAACATGAATGCACATATATTACTATGGTATGATGTTTTTAATTCTTCTGGGAAAATACCCAGAAGAGGAATAGCATGGTTGAATGGGATATCCAATTCTAGTATTTTGAGGAATCTCTACACTGATTTCCATAATGGTTTTACCGGTCTAGACTTCCACCAACAGTGAAGAAGTGTTCCTTTTCCCCTACAGCCCCACCAACATTTGTTATTGGTTGATTTCTTTTCTGGAATGAGATGAAATCTCAGTGTTGTTTTAATTTGCATCTCTCAAATAGTCAATGATGTTGAACATTTTTTCATGTATTTATTTTCCATTTGTCTTTCTTCATCTGAGAAGTACATATTCATCTCAGATACCTATTTTAGGATTTGGACTTTGAATTTGGGGGGCCTGATTTTTTTCAATTCTTTATATGTTCTAGATAGAAGTCCTTTGAGGAACAGCTGGCTAAATTTTTTTCCCATGCTGTGTGTTGTCCTTTCACCCTGTTGGTGATTTCTTTGAAGTACTTCCCATGCAGTTTGGGTTTTGTTCATGAACTCTCTGTCTACTCCTATGTCTTCAGTATTTCTAACTACATTCTCTTCCAATACATGCAGTGTTTGTTTTAATATTTAGATCCTTTTTAATATTTAGATCTTTAATATGTAGATCATTTTGACTTTCATTTAGTGCATGGTAATAGACATGGGTCTAGTTTTAGTCTTCAAAAAGTGGAAAGCCAGTTTTTCCATCACCATTTATTAAAGAGGCTATCTTTCTTCCAGTGAACATGTTTGATCCCTTTGTCAAAGACAAAGTGATTGAGTGTCATTGTAATTGTGTCTGCATCTTCTAATCTATTCCATTGATCTTCCAGTCTGTTTTTTTTTACAGTACCTTGTTGATTTTATCACAACAGCTTTTTAGTATAATTTCAAGTCAGGGATTGTACCTCTCGCCATGCCCTTGTTACCCAGGATTGCCTTTGCTATTCTAGGTCTCTTCTAGTTCCAAATGAATTTTAGGAATGCTTTTGCTAGATCTGCAAGGTATGCTAATGGTATTTTGATCAGGATTGTATTAAATTTGTATAATAGCTTTTTGAGTATGGCCATTTTCACGTTTGTTCTTCCTATTCATAAGCAAGAGATATCTTCCCATTTTCTGATATCCTCTTCAATCTCCTTTTTCAGAACACTGTTATTTTCAATACATAGATCTTTTACATCCTTCATTAGATTGATTCCTAAGTATTTCATGTTTTGGACACTATCATGAAAGGTGTTGTTTCGTTAATTTCTATCTCATTGAGCTTATTGCTTGTGTACAGGAATGCTATTGATTTTTAAGTGTTGATTTTGTATCCAGCTATGGTGCTAAATTTACTTATTAACTCTAGTAGTTTTTTGGTGGAATATTTTGGATCTTCTATGTAGAATATCATGTCATCTGCAAACAACTGTAATTTAACTTCTTCCTTTTCTATTCTTATTCCTTTTTTTTCCTCTCTTGTCTAATTGCTCTGGCTAACATTACCAGAACTATATTGAATAGGTGTGGTGATAGTGAACAACTTTGTCTTGTTCCTAGTTTTAGAGAGAAAGCTTTCAGTTTTTGTCCATTTAGTATGATTTTGACTATTGATTTGTCATAGATGGCTTTCACTGGATTGAGGTAGGGACAATCTATTCCTATTTTCTCTAGGGTTTTTTACCATGAATGAGTGTTAGACTTTATCAAAAGCTTTTTCTGCATCTAATGATATGATTATGTGATTTTTGTCTTGGGCTGTGTTGATATGGTGTATTATATTTATTGATTTGCATACATTGAACCATCTCTGCATTCCTGGGATGAATCCTACCTGGTCGTGGTGTATAATCTTCTTGATGATTTGCTGCATTCTGTTTGAAAGTATTTTATTAAGAATTTTTGCATTTATATTCATTAGAGAGATTGGCCTTTTTTCTTTGGGTCTTTCTCTGGTTTCAGTATCAGAGTAATATTTTCCTCCAGAAATGAGTTAGGGAGAATAAACTGAGTTTCAGGTCTAAAAAGAAATGAACTGTTCAGGTAAAAAATGGGGTGGGGTACATAATTTCAAATGGCAGGGATTATTTTATGCAGAAAGGAGGAAAAGAAAATGAAAAATGAGCTAATAGAAACAGCCAACTAACAAGAGTCTAAGTCTCTGAGAGAGCTGCAGCAGTCAATGCTATTAGTTATATACTTTAAGGACACCATCACGCATTTGTTTAAGGAAAAATCAAAACAATGTTCTCTGAAGCACTGTGTGAAATTTCTAAGACTGAAAATAACCTAAATATGCATTCACAGACAAATAGATAAACTGTGGAATAACCACACAGTGGAATACTTTGTAGTTATTAAGTATTACAAAATATTAATTTTCTAAATTTTAATCCAAATACCAGATAACCTAAGAACATTTAAGTGTAGGAACATTACATCTGAAATAGTTTCCATTTTGATATTAAATGTTAATGTCTCCCAATATTGAATGTTTAACTCTCTACCCCCACTGCTATTCCCCCACAGTTTCATGAAAATATTTATGCCCATGAGAATTTATGAGCATAACTTTTGTAGATGTCTCAGGAAGGAGCTCAGTTGCAGATCTCGTTCAGCACAATGGGAAAGTGACAACTTGCATAAAGAGACAAGAGAGAAAAAATCTGCCCAAAGTCAGCAGATACTGAGTGGGTCAGAAATACAAGATGCCAAATATGTATAAAGATTATTCTCATCCCCACTGCCCAAGAGTCCACAGGAAGCACAGAAAGAGTTCTGGGTTTCCATAGGATATAGAAAAGGAGATTTGAGCAGATCTTTCCACATATTCAGCAGCTAATAAGATTTCAGATGACCCAAACATATGTTATTGCTGTGATCATAATTCATGATAGAGATAGATCTCCAAAATATTTTGGCAAATTATTACTTTGATAATCAGGTTTTCCTTTTTTCTCCTGTTTATTCTGTGACAGTATTACATTTCTCCCTATTATATATTGTGGTTAGGCTGAAGAAGAAAAGAATAGGAAAATTTTCATATTATTATTTTTGTATTTCCAAGAAATTATATTCTCACTCCAGCACTCTTCTGGCTATGTGTATCCTAAATGGGATAAAGTCTAATCTTCATAATAATGTAGTACATGGGTAACAAAACAGCCAGCCACACTAAGTGATGGCACAGCCTCTGACAACCAGTTTGGAACCTTCTTAGACAAATTCTTTTTTCTCTAAATTAACTTGTTCCAAAGCTAGGCATTTGAGGAAAGATCATCTGAAGCACTCAGAATCAAAGCAAGTCACTGAAAATATAGTGAAAAGTTTTCATTATTACCTGCACAGGTTTAGATATGGCTCGTCTCTCAAAGGTTCATCTGTTTGAAGTTGTTTCCCCAGGGCAGTGATATTGATGTGTTGGGACCTTTAAGAGGTAGAGCTTAAGAGCTTATCCTTAGGACACTGGCAATGTGCCTTCAGAAGGGATCAAGTGGTTCCCATGGGACCCCACTAATTCTTGTGAGAGAGTTGTTACAAAAGAATAAGCCCTCCCTGAATCATGTTCTGGCTTCCTGTCTGGCAACGTGATTGTATGTGCTCCCGCCAGTGTGATACCATCCACTAGGAGACTTACCAGAGGTGGTGCCATGCCCTTGTACCTCTAAAACTATAGGATAAATGAAACTCTTTTCTTTCTACATACTCATCCTCAGGTATTTGGCTATAACACTGAAAAATGAATAACATACCAACACATGTACTCTACAAAATTCACTCTTAATGCAGTATTTCCACAAATTGATTGGGATGAGAGAATAAAGTAGGGACAAAAAGAAGTCCAATAGCTGAATTAGGTGGAAATGTTTATTTCACAAGTTATCTAGTCTTTTTAAGAACTCAAAGTTTTACAGTTATTTTCAAAGCCCTACCAAAATGTGTCTCTTCAAAATGGCCCCAGGGGACTGAATTCATCCAAAAGGCCACACTACAATTGTACATGCCCACCTGTGCATGTCCCTGTGAGGATAGCGAGGTAACAGAAACAAGAAGTGCTAAAGGTGCCACTGAAGACATGAACTGCTAAAATTAGAAAGAGAAAATGATGGTGACAGAAATATTTTAGATCATTTCAGATCTGAATAATTCAGATAACAAGTGTCTTGTGAAAAGTTACCTTAATTACTATACCTGTAATGATCTTAACCTGAGACTTTCCTTCTTTTAAATCTTCCAGGTAAGTAGTTCAGGGAACAAGCAGTTCATTGATGACCCCCTCCTTTTTTTTCTCCTTTTCTACTGCTTTGAATTCTTCTATGAGTCATTTATTTAATTGAGAATTCTATCTGATGCAGCTGTAGAGGAAGATATCATTTTAAAACCAAAATGATACCAATTATTTTTATGGAAGAGTGATGATTTCTTTTCATATCTGAACCTCAACCAGAAGAGGTTCAGAAATGGCTGGTATGTTGGGAGGAGCCTCCTGGCCTTGAACTTTGATTTTGGTATATTTATTAGGTTTTTAATTGGAGCTTTCTAGTTCTCTGTGAATTCTTGAAAGTAAAATCTCAGAAGAGATTTTGTTTGTTCTCCCATTTAGGAGACCTCACCTTCTTCCCCTCATTGTTCGTCTGCATGTCTCTCTCTCCTCTACTCTCCTCCTCCACTTCTTTCCCTCCACCTCTCTCATCTAAGTACAGAACATTAAAGAATCACTTAGAAAAATAAATCTATCTCCTCCTTCAAGCATGTACTGAAGAAACTATTGAATGATGTGATTTTTAGGTTGTTTTTGGAAATTAATGGAGCTTTAAGACTACTCAAATTATTCCAAACTAAATTTTAACTGAAAAGCTTCTTTGTTTATACTGTACCAATAAGAGGGGTTGAAGGCGATGCCATTTTTAAGAAAAATAGAAATTAGTGCTTACCGCAAAGGTGAGCTTTGTCTTTATGGTAACATCTGAGAGAGGGTGTCTCATTCTTGCTACAAATAGACTTCTGAATGTTAAATCAATGAAACTGTTTTGAAGTATAAATCATATTAAATTAATATTATAAATAGTTTTTTCTAAAAGTATATTCCATCATTGCTTTTAACTACCAAATCAAAGAGATTTGATAACACTTAGGTTTTTGGAGAGATGCAGAATTTTTTAGGTTCTAATGGGCTTGAGTATAATGATCTGTCCAATCTGGGCAACCCAGAGCAGAACACATCTGATGCTAATAGTTTTTTACTGTCCAGATGGTCTCGAACAATAAGCCTCATGCCTGCAACTGCCACCAAGAGGTGCCCAGAACCCTATATTATGAGTTTTATTCTTGGAAGCCATATTCACAATGTGTCCTGGGTAAGACTGAGTGTCTCACTGGGTAGAGGGTTGAAGACTGTTTAGAATCTTAACTGCTAAACTACTCACCTGAAAGTATAACTCTTATAAAAATAGGTGCAGGCCCAACTTCCATGAGTATTAAAAATAAGAATTCAAGAGAGCTTTCTTTACCTAATGAAAACTGAATTAAAAAAAAAAAACAGCCTCGTCTTAATGTTCTTTTGGCACCAATTTCTTGTGACTTTACATGTTTGAGAAAAAAACTCATCGTGCAAATGTAGTCAATACTGGTTTCTCCTGGCCAGAGTATGGAGGAAGGTAGAAGACACTGGACAGACCATAGTCAGAGCTAGCAGCACTGCTTGGTAGAGAAGGGTAGGCTCCAAATCACACTGGCCACATCTGTTTGACAAGCTATAGGTTGCTAAGACCATTTGCAAAGCATTAGAGAAAGTCCATGAGATGGGTTCAGCATCAAGAGGACTGGACTCAAAGAAAAGATTGTGTATCATCCAAATCAACTTGCATAAATGCAAAGCAGATACTGATAACAATTACACTGGACCAACAGAGTAAACTGGACCATTTTGATTAAACCAGGGTGTGTGCACATCTTACGTCTGAGCCACATGGTCCAAGGGCTACTGGCTTAACCCCACAAGAGCCTATATTTCCTCATCCATAAAACTTGGCTGGAAGAATTCCAATACCTCAGGGGTTGATAACAAGTCTACAGAATACAATGAAATGCCAGGTCAAGCACTGTATAAATTCAGGGCACTGCATACATGAACCACCTTTGGAAATGTGTATCACCATAGTAGGTTGCATCCACCCTAGAACCAGAGCTTTCAGGCCTCCAGTTTTCAATCCACAGAACAGGCTAACCACCCCCAAGAACTTGGCAGTTCTCTGTGCCAAGGCTCTGAGCCAAGATCCCTCAGGAAGGCATGTGTTTCTCTGGTCTATGAACACATTTCACTGTCCAAACTCCACAGAGTGGTCACAAACTCCCCTCTGAGGGAACACACTCTCTTTGTCATTATGACTGCAGACACTCAGGCAGCCAAGGGCCCAAGTACTCTGTGGTCCTTGAAAACCACACCTAGAGTTGGCAAATGATTTTTAAATCAGACACATTTAAAAACATTTATTTCAAAAGTGTCTCCTCTTTCCCTCACTTTGTGTGCCTCTGGACATTCAGAAAGTACCATAAAACCTAAGTATCTCAGCACGGTGCCCTTGGGTATTGTAATGGTTGATTGATTGTGTCAACTTGAGAAGTTTAGAAGCTTAACTAAATTGGCTCAGCAATTCCACACGCTCCAGTGCAGAGGACCCACCCTAGGGTGACTCCTCACCTGGAGAATATAAAGGGGAAATAAAATAAGGACAGACTTGCTTCTGTTTAGAGGAGCTTCAGCTTGGATGTTGTCTCCTGGCTCCCCACACAGACTATTCAGCTTCAGTCCCAAACTCCTCAGCCTTCTAGCACAGACTCTTTGACTTCTGCACTGGATCTTTTAGCCTTCTGTCTTAGACTCTTCAACCCTCCTGCACAGACCCTTCAGCATTCCTGTACAGAGCCATCAGCCTCCTGATAAGGCCTTGAACAGACACTGCAGTGAACTTCAGACCTTGGACTGGAACCTGCAGTTTCCAGTACATAGACACCCTCTACAGTCTTCCTCATCCAACTCTGTTGGTGACCATTGTAAGCTGATCTGGCATTTTCTTATACATCTGTATATCTTACATTATCTCTTTTTCTCTAGTAAACACTGACTGATACAGGTATAGATCATGTAGCTATGATAATAAACATAGAAAATGATATATGGCATACACACCCAAATGCACACACACACACACACAGGAATTCTAATCCTAAATTAATCAAACATTTGTATGTGCATTTGTCAGTTTTCCATCACTGTAAAGAAATAACTGAAATAACGAACTTATAAACAGGTTTATTTTGGCTCATGGTCCTGAAGATTTCAGCCCATGAACAAGTGGTCCCATTGCTTTGGGCCTCAGGCAAGAAAGCACATCACTGCTACAGAATATAGCGGAGCAAAACTACTCACATCACAACCCAGAGAGGTATGGGAGTAAGGCAGAAGATGAATTCTCACAAATTCCTTTGAAGGATTGCCTCTAATGACCTAAGGACCTCCAATTTGGCCTAAAACCCTTAAAGTTTCACCAACTTCCAATACTACCACCCTGAAGACCAAACCATCAACACAAGAACATTTGATCCAAACTGTAGCAGTAGAAAACAGTCCAAGGGGAAAGAGCTGCACCTGGATTTCCCTACAACAAAAGCTAAACCACATACGGCATTTTTAGTGTGTGTTATAACGTTACCTCAAGGTTTCCTTCAGCATGGAGGTGCTTGTTTCTCAGCTATTGGGAGTTGCACTAGCAACCTCACAGCTGGGATACCATTTGGGAATTCTCTCAACCCAGAAAGCTGCCTTGCCCAGAGTCATACCCACTTCTCCCAGACAGCACACATCCAGAGATCAGCACATGTGGTTCAAATGAGGCCCAGGGACCTTACATTTGCAGGACCATTCCAGCCCCAGAGCTCCAATTACAACTCCTTTGGTGATTTCATGGAGATTACCCTACTCTTCTTTCCCTTTTCCCTTATCTTCCAGATGAGCCATCTTAGTCAGTTTCCTTGCTGCTGAAACACAATACCTGCTGCCCAAAATTTAAAGGTAGAGTCTGTTTTGGGGCTCATGGTTTTTAGAGGTTTCAATACATTACCATTTTGCTGCACCTCAGGAATGACAGGTGGAAGGGTTTGGATGGAGAAAAGATGCTAATGTCATGGTGGCCAAGAGGCAGAGAGAGAGAAAGGAGGGGCCAAGGAAAAAGATACTATCTCTCGTCTCTAATCAGGCCCCACATCCTAACAGCAAATTAGCTATGAACTCATAATTCAGTCACCTTCCAAACACTGAAGGCTTTGGAGGCACACCCCAGATTCAATCCCTGTCAGGGGTAATTCCAAGAATATTCTCTAACAATATTCTCACACACGTATCTCCATTCCAGAGCCTGTTTCTCAGGAAACTCAACCTAATATACTGCACTATTCCCCTCTCTAGCTTCTATGAGGAAAGAAGAAATACTAATAAATTAAAGATGTGTTAAACATATCCTTCAATCAAGGCAGGTTGCTCTCAGGAATGATCTGCTGAGAGACATTCACCAGTCAGTCTTCAGTCAGGCAGCACTCAAACAACACACAGGCATACCCAGCCTATAGAATGAGATTTTCCTACCAATAAGTATAGAATTGTTTAACTATTACTTTAACAAGGACTTTTGAAAGAAATTGTACATATAATATATACATATTATATACAATATGTATTCCTTATTTTTTAAGGTTGCCCATTTTTCAAGATATCTAACAGGGCATTAAACATCTCTAAGGAAAAAAAAGAAAAAGTATTCAATTCTTATCATCCAACTGATGGTTTCAAGTCCAAAGACTAGTTCTGTATTCCTGGACTTTACTTCCTAATTCACTGAGAGTTTGCTTCTAGCTCATTTCTTTGCTGAATACTCTCAGGAAGAAAAATTCCTCTCATATTTGACCTTTCATCTTTCTGTATGAATTTGTAAAAAGAATTGTGCTAGAGGCTTTCCTTAGGCTTCTGATTGGACAAGTTTTACAATTTGATAATAAGAATTCTGACCAACCTGATCAGTCAGAAATGTATCCCTTCAGAAAAGTAAAATAATAGTAATAATAATAACCTTCAAAGTATTCTTTCTTATCCTGCCCTTGAGCAGGGCAGAAAGATGCTATAGAATAATAGATACTGAGTCCCCTTTAGAAATCAGTATATGCACATAAATATTTCCTTTTAGATTATTAATCATAGTACATTAGTAATGAAATCAAAGTTAAGTGCATGAAATTCAGGAAAGCAGAAACTATTATTTAGGATTTGCCACATAGGCTCTTGGTCTATTTTGAAGATTTGAAGGTTGTAAACAGGTGTCACATGAGCATGGATACCTCAGTATCCTGGTTTTGCAGTTGAAAAACCTGCCTCACACTTGTAAACTGTACCCTAAGACTGGACAATGAGCTGCAAAGTCAAGTTCCAAAGGTGATTGTCAACCCCTCCCCCAGTTACTCACAATGCTTCAGGACTTCTAGTCTCCCTACCCAATTGCCCACCCAGAATGGTACAGGAATTAAACTTATCTGCTTCTGTAGTACTTATTCCTCATACTAAAATAATAAGCATACATAGCAATTAATCTCTAACAGAAGTAGAGATCTCGCATTTGCATCTTCCTAAATCCGTAGATTCCATGCCACTAATGAACTCTACATTTGGGAATATGTTCAGAAATAGCTCTTGGAAATGACGTGCAATGAAACCTCACACCAAAATGGAAAAACTTAAGTAGCCACTTGCAGCAAACCTTCAACTCTATGCCTCGACTCCTCTGTCCATACACATAACTGAGTTCCTAAATTTCCCATTCCACAAATGGAAAGTATAAGTATCAAATTGCTACGAAAGTTGTTGAAAGAAATGGTGCTTTGTGAGAAACAGATTTAATAAAATAACTCAGAAGACTCAGTTAAGGCTAGAATTGTTGGAGAATATATCCTCCCCAACCTCTGCCTGTGGGACACATCCCCAAACAGCATTTGTTATCAGAAATCTGGGATGCAAGCTACAATCAGTTTCCTCCTAGTCTGATAAGCCAGTAGAAACAGGGAAAGGATCTCTGTAGAAAGATCAATGCAGCAGAAATCCAGTGTAGCACTCAAACACCTCACGAGACAGTAAGACCATTACTAAAATATCAACCAGTAGAATTGCAAGTATTCCCATCTATTTCATTTCACTGTAAGATACACAATACCATGAGTGCTACATGAAAATGGATATAGATTGAAATATCTGTATGCACACACTGCTGTAAAAGGACCTCTGTGACTCTGGTGCTCACTGACACTAAATGCCCAGATCACAATGGCTGGCTATGTTACCACTTCACAGGCCAAGGCTACCCCATCTTTCTGCAGTGCATATGCACAAGCAGCTCATTTTCAAGTGTAGTTTTAGAGATATGGGTCCAAGTTTGGTTCCTATTTCTGAAGAATTGTCGGAATTCTGGTTTAAAGATCCTAGAATTTTGATTGGCTATTTTCTTTTGCCATTTAACTTGACTTGAATCATACTCTCAAAAATAAACCAAAAGTAAGAATGCAAGGGGTTATGAACAAAAAATATTAAAACAAATATGAATTTCTCTTGTTCACTCTCCTGGCATTCCACTAACTCTAATGGCAGTCCACAAGAAGTAGAGCTAAATTTTTTAAATCCAATTGACAGGTAGGCAACATTTATAAATTGCAGGAAAAAACTAAAGATTGTTCACATTGATTCTTAATTCAAATCTGAGTTTTTCAATCCATTGTGCATGCAGTCAAGATAGTAGCCCATGAAAGACTGCCAAGACTTTGAAATATAACTAGCAAAAATCTTGTCTAAGGAATAAAACAAAAAAGCTATCTGCCATTAAGGAAGGTAAAGTAGATGGGGGACTGATTTGAGAAGAAGGGAAATCTTGCTTTGGAGGGTGATCTTTGCACAATGCTATGACCTCTGGCAGCAGAATTTTAAACCACACTGCATTATTATCACATTAGAACTCCATTCCATATTCTGAAAATAACTGGTTTTGAAATCGCTATTCAACATGAATCATATGGTCCGCAAGTAATTTGTAACTTATGTTTTATTTTACCCTATGACTTACAGTTAAAGTGATATCACAGTTTCAATACACTCACAATTCTAGCATTGCAAAGAGACAGAGAGAAACGAAAAAAGAAATGAGAACAAGGGGAAACAGTTTCCCTACAAGTAGTAAATACACCAGACAAGAACTGTGTTCTCCAGTGCTATGATTCTCATCATAGAAGCTTTGGTGATCATTGGCAGAGGGTGGGAAAAAGTCTTATTCTATGACATAATCCTGTCATCACTAAAAGAGTTTCAAAGGAAAATCAAGAATCTACAAACAAGGGGGAACTGAGCATGTCATTTCAAGAACCACAAAAATCCAAAACTCTCTGTTATTCTTTGTCTTTCATAAATCATATGGAAATGATAGGTTTCTGAAACTCATGGGAATCAGTCTATATGGCTCTCAAGTAGTTGAATTTAACAAAATTCTGGCTACTTCAGAGCTCTCTTTCTGAGCTATCTAAAATTAGAGACACAATAAGGAACATGCCAACAGAAAGTGATTGTGTGTTCTCATGATAATAGTTCAAGTGCCATTCAATTGTGCTTCCACACACACGAGATATTTATATCTTAAAATGTGTTAGGGCAATGAATGGCCAACAGATCCCACGAGTGGTCAAGAAATGGAGATCCGACTTTTATAAAAACTTTAGGGACATTATATCACCAATAGTTCCCAAACACTGCAAAGTAATTGAAAGGGGCAGAATGCTTCCAAACTCATCCCTGGAAGCCAGCATAATTGATCCCAAAACAAAACACCTACCCAGAAAAGATAACTACTGGCCAATCTTCTTAAGAAACATAAATGTAAAAATCCTCACCAAGATCCTGGCAAATAAAATGCACTATTTCATCAAAAAGATCTTATGTCATGACCAAGTAGGTTTCATCCCAGAGTTGCAAGGATGGTTCAGAATATGAAACTCAAAAAGTATAATATAGCACATAAACAGAAGCAGGGACAAAAACAGCATGGTCCAATCAATAGGTACAGAAAAGCCTTTTGACAAAATCCCAAACCCCTTCATGATAAGATCCTGAAGAAAATAGATTTAAAGAGACTATACCTGAATTTGATAAAAGCTATTTATGACAAACAGCAGCTACTATTATTAAATGGGAAAAAATTTTTTTAAAAATTTCCTCTAAAATCAGGAACAAGACAAGATTTCCCACTATCACCATTTCTGTTCAACATAATACTTGAAACAATAGCCAGCACAGTCAGAAATAGAAAGAAATAAAAGGAATACACATAAGAAAGGAAGAACTCTAATTTTCATTATTCGCAGATGACATGATATTCTACAGAGTAGACCCAAAGAACTCCACCAAAAAACTTTTGGAACTAGTAACCAATTTAAGCAATGTAGTAGGATCCAAAATCAATACATAAAAATCAATAGTATTTGTGTACACCAATGATGAATTCAATGAGGAAAAAATTATGAAAATAATACCACTCACAGTGTCTTCAAGAAAAATTAAACACCTAAGAATTAGCCTAACTAAGGAAGTGAAGACCACTACAAAGAAAACTATAGTACTCTGATAATGGAGATCAAAAAAGATGTCAGAAAATGGAAAGATGTTCTTTGCTCCTGGACAGGCAGAACTGGTATTGTCAAAATGACTATGTTCTGAAAACCGTTACACAAATTCAACACAATCCCAAAGTACCAACAGCATTCTTCACAGAGCTAGAGAAAATAATGCTGAAATTCATATGAAACCAGAAAAGACCCAGAATATCAAAAGCAATCTTCAGTAACAAGAGTAAATCAGGAAGCAACACAATGCCTGACCTCAAGCTATACTACAAAGCAACAGTGACAAAAACAGGATGGTACTGGCACAAAACAGAATTGTGGCTCAGTGGGTAGAATAGAGGATACAGAAACATCCCCAGACACAGTCAGCTGTTTGATCTTTGACAAAAGAGTCAAAAGCATACACTGGAAGAAAGATAGCCTAAACTGGGCGTGGTGGTGCACGCCTTTAATCCCAGCACTTGGGAGGCTGAGGTAGGAGAAGCACTTAGAGTTTGAGACCAGCTTGGGCTACAACGGGAGCGCAAGGCTGGCCTGAGCTACATAGTGCAACCCTGCCTCAAAAAACTAGGGCTGGGAGTTTGTCTCAACGGCTTAAGCGCCTGTCTGGCAGGAGTGAGCTTGTGAGTTGGATCCCCAGTGCCAAAAAAAAAAAAAAAAAAAAAAAAAAAAAGAAAGATAGCCTATTCAACATATGGTGCTAGGAAAATTGGCTATTCGTAGAAGACTAATGCTGAACCCATATCGCTCACCGTGCACTAAATTAAAATCAAAATGGATCAAAGATCTAAACATGAAAACAAAAATGTTGAACCTACTGGAAAACAAAACAGGTAGAACACTTGAAGTCCTAAGTGAAGGAAAGGACCTTCCAACTGCACAGGAAATAACACCAAGAATCAACAAATTGAACTGCATTCAATCAAAAAGCTTCTGCACAGAAAAGGAATCAATTACTAGAGTGAAGAGACAACCTGCAGAATGGAAAAAATTTTGCCAGCTATTCATCAAACAGAGGACACTATCTAAAATACATAGAACTAAAAAAATTAGATCACTAAAATAAAAGGCCATTTCAAGAAATGGCAAGTGAAATAAACATAAACCTCTCAAAAACAGATGCACAAATAACAAACATAAAATAATGTTCAGCATCTCTGGCTATTAGACAAATTCAGATTAAAATAATGCTAAGATTTCATCTTACATTGGAAAGAATGGCAATCACCAAGAAGTCAAAGAATAACAAATACTGGCAAAGCTAAGGTGAAAAAGGACCCTTCTACAACGTTAGTGGAAACATAAACTAGTACAACCATTATGGAATTCAGAATGCAGATTTTTCAAAGAACTAAAACTAGAAATTCCATATGACCTAGCTATTACCTTTCTAGGTATCTTCCCCAAAAAGCTAAAGGCACCATATTACAGCAATACATGAATACCAAACTTTATAACACCATAATTAATAATAGTTAAATCCTGAAAGCACTCTGTGTTTCCATCAACAGATGAATTGATAAAGAAAATGTGGTATTTATACATAATAGAATACTACTTGGCTATAAAGAAGGATAAATTTGAGACATTTGTAGGAACATGGCTGCACCTAGAAAGTAGAGTCTGCCAAAAATGTATACCCAGTTTGCCATACTAATAAATGTCTGGAATCTAACAGCCACTATTTCGAGTACCTCTTATAACTGTAGAGGTCAGAGGTAAATTGTATTAATCTCATGATATCTCAATATATTTAGTATTAAAATATTTATACAAGTTTTTCTAATTTGATGTACAAACTTCTTTGGAAGACTCTGTATAATGTTGAGTGAATAAATCAGACACACAAATTTAAATACCATATGTTATTTCCTACACAAGTAACACAAAGTACAGAGTAAAGAGGAAAATAAATTAAGAGGACAGAAGGAAACAAGGGGATAGATCTCTTATAAATAAGAGAGTCCAGGAGACCAAGGGTAAAGGAAAAGGGGCAGGGGAAGGGAAACTAGGGAGAATTAAAGTATACCACGTACAGGAACCAAATACAGTGAATGTAAACATTATGTGTCACAATTATGAGCTAAGAATGCTAACAAGAATAAAAATCAGGAAAGGGGGATATAGAAAAAGAAAGGGGAAGTGGGAAGGGGATTAAAAAATGAAACAAAGGGCCGGGGATTTAGTTCAGTGGCACAAGTACCTGCCTGGCAAGCCCAAGGTCATGAATATCATCCCCAGTACCAAAAAAGGAAACAAGCCATGTCATGTACAAGTGTCCACTCTCCAAAATGAGCACAAACTTCCTGTGCTGCAAATATGTACTAAACACATAAAAGAACAAAAGTTGTGCCTGGAGTCACAGATGATAAAAGGTAAGATAGAAAAGATTGCAAGTAGATGAGAATAGGTTGGTTGCCTCCACCATTTTTGTTATCTTACATAAATAAGGTGAGTGACTTGAACATTTGTAGACTAAAGGGAATGGCCCATGATATACTGACTTAGACAGGCTGGAAAGATGATCTGTTAGGATGGAGAAGTGCAAGTTAACATCTTTCCTTTGAAGTTTCCCGTGAGTCTGTTTGTGGGATTTCCATAGCAACAGGCTAATCCACCAAAAGAAAGCCTCAAAGGTGCCAAATGGCATTCCTGTCAGCGCAGGTAGGTCACATGTAGCCATTCGCTACAAGGTGCTGCCAAGGCTATAGTGAACTGTGCCTGGATGCATCAAATCCAAGTATCCTTCTAGAAGAGAGCAGTTGCCTGAGGGAAACATCTGCTTCTGATCACTCATGGACTTAATCATGTGACTGTTATCACCCAGAAGTGTTTATCTACATAACACATGCCCTTCCTTATGTCCAACATCAGTGAAATTCCCGCCTAATCCAAAACCACCCAGAGAGCTGATTAGTTACTTGACTCATAGCCTGGTGCTTTCAACCAACTTGATTAGCTTCACTGATAAAGAAGACAAAAAAAGTGGACTTGGGAATTGTACAGAATTAACATGAATTAAAAGAAGGCAGTGTACATCAGTAAGGAGTTAGAGAAACAGAAATTTAAAAATGTTGTCTTACTGCTGTTCCCTACTGACAGTTTTTTCTCTAAATCAATCTACAAATCTCCACACCCCAAGGAACACCCCATGGATGCATCTCCTTAATCACACCAGTAATATTAGCATGTTTTAATCAAACCATAGTGAGGAAGAATAAAGCTGTCTCCATGCCTTTGCTGCACCCAGCCATGGCCATTGAAACCCCCGTCTTCAGTGGCCTGGATTCTTATTAGAGACACACAAAAGAAACGTAATAGACTTCTCCTGGTTTTTCCAGTCAACCTGTCCATTCAGCAGGAATCCCTTGCCTGGAGCAGCAACTCATTATTGACAGAACACAGAGAAAGTCTCATAAATCCTGCTTCCTCTCACTTTTTGTTGTTTGAATTCAGATAAGCCTTTACCCTGGCCTGTTATACCTGATTCTACAGCCTGCAAACCCAATGCCATGTTTCAATATGCATTTGTAAATTCTGTGATTAACCTAATGTAAGAAAATAGAAGCATTTATTAAATCCACTTATTTGGTTATGAAAGAACTGAGTAGGCATGTCTTTCTGAGGTAGTATCTGGTGAGACTTGCTAAGACAAAATAATCTCAGGGAGCCCTAAGGAAGTTTTCAGAAAAACCCTCTGTTAACTCCATTATAGCAGATGTTGCTTCAAATGTCTATCTTCTGTAGGGTTTCTAAAATGTAAATACAATTCAATAATAGGGTACTTCTAGATTTTTTTGCCCTGATGTTTCTATTATTCCATATTTGTACTTTCTGTAGATAAAATCCCTGCTATGGAGTACACAAAAATTTTCACAGGGAATATAGAAACTTTTCATTAAGAACATCTGCTCCTCATAGAAGATTTTTCTTCTGACCTAGAGATTTTTCCAAGAACAATTACAAGTATGTCTAAATGTGAAGAATTGAGTTATTTTTCACATTAAAATGAAGGCAAACCACTGAGTATGTCAACTGAAAGACAAAACTATTCATAAGTGGGCTGAATGGGAATTTAGGCAATGAAAAAGGACCAACCCGTCATTTATTAAAAGCAATAACAAAATTATTCAGTGTGGATTTTAATACTAGCACTGGGATAAATAATAGCCAGATGTCCATTCTCTTAAATCTCCAAATTGCATTTATGTGATCTTGTTTGCTTAGAGTGACTCTTAAAGGATTATAACATAGCGACCCTTGGATTTCTTTTAGGCTGCTACAAAATTTTAAACAAATATTTCTGGTAAGATTGAATCTACTTCTTAACTGAGTTTAAAAACTGCCACAGATGAAACCCTTCTTCTCAATTAAATTTAAGATTTACTGAGTATTTACAATGTGGAAGAAACTACCTTAAGAGCTGGAAATACAAATTAAAACAGAGAAAGAATTTCCTCTCCCTCCCAGCATTTCCTTTTTATTTTCTCTATTCCTCCTATTTTAGTGTACTCATCACATTTATCCTTCCAGAATCTACTGATTTCTTCACATGTCCCAACTCAAAGACATGCCCATTTCCTTTACTCTGTTCTTACTGATCCCAAATCAAAATGTGGAAATCAGCCTCAATAACCTTTACATCTTTCAACTTGTGCAATATAATGGATACTAAAACCATAGTTACAACATCTGAAAGACATCTTTAGTCTATCCTTTCACTCCATTCCACTGTCATTGTCTCAGTTCTAGTTCTCATTTTTAATCATTTAGCCTCTTGCAAGGGCAAATGATCTTAACAGTAGCTGTTCCTTCACTTTAATCCATCCTTTAGAAATTTTTCTAAAATTGGTAGCCATTCAAATCCTTCCTTAAAAATATTTCAATGGTGCCTATTTTCTGCACATGAAATTCAAATTCTGTTTAGTATAGATACATAACCCTTTGTGATCCTGTTCTCTGCTAAAGTTTTCAACTTCATACGTGTGTATTCCTGAGCCACACTTATCTGTCCTTCCCATGCACACAGCTTCATATATCTATGCTTCCCTTGTGTTCATCAGTCTGTAATGTCCACATGTCCTTTTCTATAAGGTAGTGTCTTGTTAACACATTGTTCAATATTACCTTCTCTGGGAAATGTTTATCATTCTTTCTCTATGCCTTCTTCTCTTCTACTACACCATATACTTATAATAGATCATTTAGCCATATGCACCTCAACTATCTACTCGTGTCTTTCCCATAAAACATAGTGAGATTTTTTAAAATAAACTGTTTTTTCCTTTATCCCTAATATATAGTGGCATGCCCCACTTATGTCTCATTAAAGGCTAAGTAAGTGCTTACCTTTATCTTCCTAATGGATTCTACAGCATTCAGCTCTGTTAACTGACATCCTCCTAGAACTCTCTAAGTATTTCTCCCTTCTTATTTCCCCTATATGTCTGACCATCCTTTGCCCAGATCCTCTGATAATTCATATGCCTATTCTATTTCTTTAACATTTGACATTTCAGTTATTTATATTTTCATTCCTTCCTTTTCTCATATGAGTCCCTTTCCTGAATGGTATAGTAAGACTTTTGTCCTTAAACACACTCTGACACCTAATCAGCATTACCATCATCCAGAAGCAACCATACTAAAATGATAAATTTTCTGATATTTCCTTCTAATCCCAGAGATGTGTCTCCAGAGGCAAGGTATGTTTTCATGGCACAATGAACACTTATATCTTTAAATATAACCTAGATTGAATTAAGCAATTATCTTTTGTCATAGATGAGAAATCAATGGACCAAAGGTTTAAAGATATTCTTATACCATTATTACCATGAAAACAAGCACTAGCCTGTATGAATTACATCCAAAACAATCAGTGTGGACCTAAGAGAATTCAGATAGTAATTAAATATATTTTCTACTTCTAAACAGAAAAATATTCATGGCAATTCATCATGATCACAGAACTCTTAGAATGATAGCTTGATTCTATAAAGTAAATCTACTACTTTGGCCTCATCTAACTAATAAGGTATGAGGCATCCAAATGAGAGATAAGGGCTTCATTCTGATTGAGTTAAAAGTTGCACAATGCTGCCCTTGGAAGACACACTACTGGGAAGGAAGAAGTAAATGGGAATTCTTATTCTCCTGAAAAAATAGGCTGGACTATCTTGGTAGCTGAATTTGCTTTTTTACAACCATTCCTTTTCCAGCTTTCCTATTTGTCTTATTGGGATTAAAGAAAGCAGG
The DNA here is from genome assembly GCA_004363535.1 of Dasyprocta punctata. Taxonomy (NCBI): domain Eukaryota; kingdom Metazoa; phylum Chordata; class Mammalia; order Rodentia; family Dasyproctidae; genus Dasyprocta; species Dasyprocta punctata. Next base: position 84,911 of record RJWM01005746.1, read on the forward strand.
AATCATGTACATTCATAGTCAATTCACAGCCCAGTTACCAGCACCTTATTTGACTTGTGCATTGTATTCAGGTGTCAGCATTGAAGAAAATTTTAGTTCTCAAAAAGACTGCAGATTCTCTCATAATTTTATTTTCCCTGATGCATAGAACATAATTTACTAAATGTTCCATTATTTTATTGTATGTGCATGTGTGTGTGGCACATATTTTAAAGCAAATGATACCCGCATAACTACTCAAGTTGAAAGCTGAAGAAAATCACTGATCCTCTGACTCACTATAAATTATGCCTGGCCCTAGCCATAAAGCTATCAGTAGCATTAATTTACTATAATTATGAAGTTGTTTAATGTTCACTTCTAATGACCTATCTCATCTTCCTGGATGTCTGGTGTCTTCAACTTTGTCCCAGAGTAATGTGCTCAAATTCTTATGATTTATGCTCTGTATATCTGTGAAAAGAAAAATTCCATAGCACTCATCTCCTAACTCTTTCTTTCTCTCCAGCTGTGCAGTTAAAGATATGGTGGACATTATTTGTCTCTATAACATTCATCCACACAACTTTCTCTTTGCCATAAGAGTACCCCAGCTAGGGAGCAATTCCACTCATTTCCACATGGTAATGTATCTCATGAAGTCGATCTTCCCTTTCTCCTCTTGATGACTGGATTAGAAATAGACATGTGATATCATCCTGTTATGGTTTAGATCTAAAGTGTCCTCCCAAAGTTGTATGTTTTCAAAGGTGAGGTTTTTAGAAAAACATTGAATCTTGAAGTCACTGTATCATCATTGGATTGGTCCATTGATAAGTTTATAGCTGCATGTGCTGTTAGGAGGTGGAGCCCAGATGGAGGAGGTGGAACTGTGGGTGTGCCCATAGAGAATTCTGGCTCTTTCCTGTCTTTCTGTCCTTACTGGATGCCATATGTGTTCTGTCATGCTCTTTTACCTTACTGTTTTTGCCTTGGAGCCAGAAACTAGGGTCTGAACCCTCTGAAATCATGAGCCAAAATAAACTTCTTCTCTAAATTGATAGTATCCAGTGTTTTGTTCCAAAGACAGAAAAACTGACTAATATATATATGCCAAAGGAAAGTCTGCTAGGAAGGATTCTTTATTAACAAAAATATATGTACAAAGATTCTTTCATATTTCTCTGAATGGTTCATGTGGTATAGCATTTATCTTGAGATGTGGTAATAAGACAACAGATAGCAACAGACACACATGTTATAATCTTTGACAGAGTAATTTAAAGATATAAATACTGCATTATTAATATTAGTTAGAATGAGCCATTATTAAGGTAAAAATAAACTAATGCAACCAGAAGACCTACTTTCAGTTTATGGTATCATGATAGGTTTAGTTATGTCCTCAGGACAAAGGAGTAACCCTGGTTACCCAAGATCACTGAGATAGCCTACAAATTTGTAACCTAATTCATGGCTTTCGGTGTAAGGAGAAAGAAAGTCTAGCCTCACCTCAAAACAGATACATTCCTCCAGTTTTGCCATATGAGTAAAAATCATCCAGCAATTTAGAAAGACCCCTGACATGTAACTAGAAGGTCTAAACATGGTGCCTCACAGTCCTGGTAGACAAGCTTTGCCTGTGGAGTTCAGTTTCCCACCCTGTCAGGCAGAATTGAACTCATTGATCTAGAAGTTCCTTTGATACAGAACCCCTTGATGCTGTGATATACTGACAGTTGTCCCATGTCCAAGAAAGGAGTGTCCTAGCCTAAGACATTCAGAAGCATGGGGAGTGTGAGGAGGACACTTACCAATAGTCTTGATAACCCAAGGGGATTCTTTTTTTATTTTAAAGAGAATAAAACAAAACAAAGCAGATCAGAACAGAGCAATGCAAGCAACACAGGACTTCAAAACAAGACACCAGGAAATCAACAGTGGCTACCATAATGACTCTTGTTTTCTTCAAAATAGTTGTCTATGCCTTCAGATACAATAAATTCAAACAAAACAAAATAGTATAAAACCAATCAAAACAAAAGCATAAAAGCATTATGGGCCTTTGAAACTAGACAATAGGAAACCAGCAATAGCTACCATAATGTCTCTTGTCTTCCTCAAAATAGCTGTCCATACCTTCATATGTATTGAAATCAAATATTAGAAAACAGACTAAAACCAATCAAAACAAAGAATAAAAGCATTCTTGAACTTCAAAACAAGATGATATGAAATCAACAATGTCTATCATAGTGTCTAATTTTCTTCAAAGTAGCTGTTCATACCATCACACATAATAAAATCAATTCTTGTAAAGTCTTTAGGAAAAGTTCTAGGCTTTTATAAGCCAATTCATGTATATCAATCTTTTCTGTATTAGAGGGAAAAACAAAACAAAACAAAATACAAGAAAAGCAAGAAGCAAAAGAGACCAATAAATAACAATAACAAAGAACCCAAGATAATAACAATATAGGCTTTCACAACAAGGTGGTAGAAACATAACAAAGGTTGTTATTTTGTTTAGTTATCTTCAGATTACCATATATAGACTAGCAAAATTGATCTTGTCCTATGAATGTTAACTGTTTTGTTCCAAGAACTGACACATTCAGTAGTACAATCATCCCAGCTATCCTAAGTGTATACATGGAAGTTTATATCTTTTTTCTTTTCCCTTCCTTCTTTTCTCTTTTTTGCTATCTGAGTTTTTTCCCTTTGAGCAGTTTCTTACCATTTCACAATGTTTATTGAAGATTTCGTGTTACTCTCTCAGTTTCTTACACTAGGGAAACAATATAGTATTTACATGTGACTTTGATTTATTTCACTTATGAGTATAGTCTCAAATCACATCCATTTACCTATAAAGCCTCAATGTGATCCTTCTTTGTAGCTGAGAAATACTCCATTGTATAAAAATATCACATCTTTTTTATCCATTCCTTGGTTGATGGGCATTTGAGTTGTTTCCAAAATTTCACTATTACAAATTGCACTGCTATAAACATGGGTGCATATATATCACTGTGGTATGTTTTCAGTTCTCCTGGGAATATGCCAAGAAGTGGAATAGCCAGGTCAAATGGGACTTCCAATTCCAGCTTTTTGAGGAAACTCCACACTGATTTCCACAGTGGTTGCACCAGTCTGCACTCCCACCAACAGTGCATAAGGGTTCCCTTTTCCCCACAGCCTCTCCAGCATTTGTCATTGGTGGTTTCCTGGCCATTCTTTCTGGAGTGAGATGAAATCTCAGTGTTACTTTAATTTGTATTTCTCTGATGACCAAAGATTCTAAACATTTTTTTCATGTATTTATTTGCCATTTGTATTTCTTCAGTTGAGAAGTGTGTATTCATCTCAGATGCCCATTTTTGAATTGGGTCTTTGAATTTCAGGGGCCTGAATTTTTAAAATTCTTTATATATTCTAGATAGAAGTCCTGTCTCTGAGGGACAGTTGACTAAGATTTTTCCCAATTTGTGGGTTTTCTTTTCACTCTGTTGGAGATTTCTTTTGACATACAAAAACTTTTTAATAAGACAAGTTCCCAGTTGTTGATTCTAGAAAGTATTTCCTGTGGTTTTATTTTTGTTAATGAATTCTCTGCCTACACTTACGTCTTGAAGATTTCTACCTACTTTGTCTTCCAGCAGATTTAGTGTTTCTGTTTTAATATTTATATCTTTGATCCATTTTGACTTTAGTTTAGTGCATGGTGATATGCATGGGTCTAGTTTTAGTTTCTGGCATATGGAAAGCTAGTTTTTTAAGCACCACCTATTAAAGAGGCTATCTTTCTTCCAGTGAACATGTTTGCCCCCTTTGTCAAATATAAGGTGGCTGAATGTGTTTGTAGTTGTGGCTGTATCTTCTAATCTATTCCATTGATCTTCAGGTCTGTTTTGATTCTAGTACCATGCTGATTTTATCACTGTAGTTTTGTAATATAGTTTCAAGTCAGAGATTGTGATGCCTCCTGCCTTGCCTTTGTTGCCCAGAATTGCCCTTACTATTCTCGGTCTTTTCTGGTTCCAGATGAATTTTAGGGATGATTTCTCTAGTTCTGTGAGGTATGCTAATGGTATTTTGATTGGAATTGCATTAAATCTGTATAACAATTTTGGAAGAATGGCCATTTTCATAATGTTTGTTCTTCCTATCCATGAACAAGGAATGTCTTTCCATTTTCTGAGATCCTCTTCGATTTCTTTGTTTAGAGTACTGTAATTTTCACTGAATAGATCTTTTACTTCCTTTGTTAGATTGATTCCTAAGTATTTCATTTTTGGGGGCACTATTGTGGAAGGTGTGGTTTCTCTAATGTCTCTCTCAGTGAGTTTGCTGTTTGTTTACAAGAATCCTATTGATTTTTGAATGTTGATTTTGTACCCAGCTACATTACTGAGTTTGGTTATTACACCTAGAAGTCTTTCAATGGAGTTTTGGGGGTCTTCTATCATGTTATCTGCAAATAATGATAATTTAACTTCTTCCTTTCCTATCCTTATTCCTTTTATTTCTCTCTCTTGTCTAATTGCTATGGCTAATGTTTCCAGCACTAAATTGGATAGGAGTGGTGACAGTGGACAGCCTTGTCATGTTCCTGATTTTAGAGTGAAAGCTTTCAATTTTTGACCATTTAATATTGTGCTGGCTGTCGGTTTGTCATAGATGGCTTTTATCAGATTGAGGCA
>RJWM01005747.1:0-89427 GCA_004363535.1 Dasyprocta punctata
ATGAAACTGAAAATGCAATTAAAAGCTTACCAAAAAAGAAAATCCCATTTCCTGACAGCTTCACTGCTGAATTCCACAAAAATTTAGAAAACATTTAACACCAAAACACCTCAAACTCTTTAATGAAATTGAAAGGGAAGTAATATTCCCTAATTCATTCCTAGATGCAGTTATTACCCTGACATCAAAGTCAGAGAAACACCTAACCCAAACAGTAAACTACTGGCCAATCTCCCTAATGAACATAAATGCAAAAGTTTTCAATAAGATACTGAAAAACACAATGCAGGAATTCATCAAGAAAATTATACACCGTGACAAAGTGGGATTCATTCCAGGAATACAGGGATGGTTCAACATACACAAATCAATAAACGCAATACACCATATCAACAAAAGATAAAACTCCATGATCATCTCAATAGATTCAGAAAAAGATTTGACAAAGTACAACACTAATTCATGATAAAAATCCTGTAGAAAATTGTAAGATGGGCTTTACCCCATTTTGATAAAAGCCACCTATGACAAATCAACAGCCAACAATATACTAAGCGGATAAAAACTGAAAACTTTCACTCTAAAATCAGAAACAAGACAAGAATGCCCACTATCACCACTCCTATTCAATATAGTTCTGGAAACATTAGAGCAATTAGACAAGAAAGAGAAATAACAGTAATAAGGATAGGAAAGGAAGAAGTTGAATTATTATTTATGGGTGACATGATACTCCACATAGAAGACTCCCAAAACTCCACCAAAAACTTCTAATTTAATAACTAAATTCAGTAGTGTAGCTAGATACAAATTCAATACTCAAAAATCAATAGCATACCTATACACAAACAACAAACTCACTGAGATAGAAATTAGGGAAACGATACACTTCACAATAACATCCTGAAGAAATGAAATATATAGGAATCAATCTATCAAGGAAAGTAAACAAGGTATATATTGAAAATTAGAGTACTCTGAAAAATGAGATCAAAGAGGATATCAGGAAATGGAAAGATATTCCTTGCTCATGGATAGGAAAAACCAACATAGTGAAAATGGCCCTACTCCCAAAAGTGCTATGTGGATTTAATGCACTTGTAATCAAAATACCATTAGCATATCTCTCAGAACCAGAGAAATCATGCCTAAAATTCATTTGAACCATAAGAAATCTAGAATAGCAAAGGCAATCCTGGGCAACAAAGGTAAGGCAGGATGCATCACAATCCCAGACTTGAAATTATGCTACAAAGCTACTGTGGTAAAGTCAGCATGGTAGTGACAAAAAAAAAAAAAAAAAAAAAAGACAAGAACCAGTGGAACAGATGAGAACATGTAGATACAACTACAAATACAGTCACCCACCTTTTCTTTGAAAAAGGGGCCAAATATGTTCACTGGAAGAAATAGTCTCTTTAATAAATGGTACTGGAAAAACTGGCTTTCCACATGCCAAAGACTAAAACTGGATCCATGTATATCACCCATACACTAAACTATAGTCAAAATGGATCAAGAATCTAAACATTAAAAGAGAAAGACTAAAGATACTGGAAGAGAAAGTAGGTAGAAAACTTAAAGACAGGTGTACCTTAAGAGTTCATGAACAAAACCCAGACTGCATGGGAAATACTTCAAAGAATCAACAACTGGAAACTTTTTTTTTATTAATAAACTTTTGCACAGCAAAAGGAATTACTAATAAAGTGAAAAGACAACCTACAAAGTGGATAAAAATTTAGCCAATTAATTGAGAAATGCAAATTAAAACAACCCTGAGATTTCATCTCACCCCAGAAAGAATGGCTATCATCAAGAAATCAACCAATAACAAGTACTGGAAGGGCTGTGGGGAAAAAGGAACTCTTTCCCACTATTGGTGGGAGTGTAGACTGGCGTAGCCACCATAGAAATCAGTATGGAGATCCTTCAAAACACTAGGATTAAAAGTCTCATGTGACCCAGATAGTCCCCTTCTGCGTTTCTTCCCAGAAGAATATGCATGCCCATGTTTATAGCAGCACAATTTCTAATAGCTAAATCTTGGAAACAATACAAATGCCCATCAACTGAGGAATGGGTAAAAAAGATGTGGTATTTTGTACAACAGAGTACTAATCAGCCATAAAGGATAAACTTGAGACTTTTATAGGTAAATTGATGCTACTTGAGACCATATTCATAAGTGAAATAAATCAGACTCATATGTGTAAACATCATATTGTCTCCCTTGTGTGAGAAACTGAAAGAGTAAATAAGGTCTAAAATGTACAATATGCACAAAATAAGAAATTTTGCAAAAGGAAAAGGTAATACAAATGCAAAGGAGAAGCGGGTGAAAGAAGAAAGGTCTGTGGGGAAAAGGGGAAAATGCAAATCAGTCATTCTATTGGTGTCTCTTAGCTCATGAAAAAGAAAAGTTTCTGCTAATATTGATTGGAGAAATTTTCATACCCATATCTTGTACTCTAAGCAACTACTTTAAAGATGACATGTAATATATTAACTATTGTTATTCTTATATTTTTTGTTATGAAATTTTATTTTACCTTTTTTCCATAAATTAAAATTGTAAAGATATCTTCTGTTCCTGGATAGGCAGAACCTATACAATCACAATGGTCATAATTTGAAAATTGATATACAGATTTAATACATTCTTAATCAAAATATCAATAACATTCCTTGTACAACTACAGAAAAAAGTATTAAAACTCATATGGGCCAAAAAGAGACCTAAAATAGCAAAAGTAACCTTGATCAACAAGAGCATGTAAGGATGTATACAATCCAGGACATCAAATTATACTACAAAGCTACTGTGATAAACAGTATGTTATGAGAAAAAATAAAAACAAAAATCTAGACTTGTGGATTTATGGAACAGAACAGAGGATGGAGAAACAAGTCCAGGCACATTCAATTGGCTGATCTGTGAGAAAGGTACCAAAAACTTTTGCTGAAGGAAAAATAATTTCTTTAAAAATGGTCCTGGGAAAACTGGCTATTCACATGCAGAAGATTGAATCTAGACCCAGATCTCTCACCATGTAGTAAACCAAAATCAAAATGGAAGAAATATCTAAATTTTAAAATATAAACATTTAATCCACTGGAAAACAAAATAAGTTAAAATCTTGAAAACATAGGCATGGATAAGCACCTTTCTGTACAGAACCCCAGTTGCATAAGAAAAAATAACATGATACCATACTCATAAGTGAAATACATCAAATTAACATTTGTGAATATTGTATTGGCTCTCTAGTATAAAAAAACATGAAAGAGTAACAAGACCCAAAATGTACAATAGATATTATAATAATGAAAGGAAAAGAAAGTGCTCAAAAGCAAAGAACAACTGGAATAGGGGAAAGAAGAAAAGGAAGAAGGGAAAAGATTATATGTATATAGGTATATTTATATATACATGAGTATATATATATAACTATACTACTAATCTGTCTTAGTTCATCAGAAAGACCAGTTTGTGCTTTAATAGTTTGACTGTTTGATCACTTTTTATTGCCTAAATCTTGTAACCTGAACAACTGTTTCTAAGATAACTATATGCAATATATTAACTAGTGTTAATTTCCTACTATTCTTTCGAAATTCTGTGTCATTTCTATCCTTTACGTTTTGCTTTTTAAAAGAAAAAAGAAAAAGTAACAAAAATCAATGAATGGGCTCATATAAAATTAAAAATTTTCTGGACAACAAAGGAATCAATCAATGGCATGAAGAGACAATGTATAGAATGAAAAAAAATGCCAGCTATTCCTCCAACAAAGGACTAATATATGGAATATCTAAAGAATTAAAAAAATTAGACTTCCAAAATAAAAGAGCCAATCAAAAAAATGGCAACTAAAATGAAGAGACACTTAGAGAAATACAAATTAAACCAGCACTGAAATTCTGTCTTGTAGAGAAAAAATGGCCATTATCAAGAAATCTAATAATAAATGCTGGCACAGATGTATGGAAAAAGGTATTCTTCTGCATTATTTGCAGAAGAGAGAACTAGGACCAAAAGTAAAAGTAGAAATTGCATTTGACACAGGTATTTCCCATATGTATCTTCCTGAAAGAGATAAAGACAATATTATAGTGATACATGTATACCTATGTTAATAGTAGCATAGCTACAATAGCTGAATCTTGGAAGAAGTATATATGTCCATGAATGGATAAAGAAAACATGGCATTTAGGCACAGTGGAATACTACGCTGTCACAAAGAATAAAGTTGAGTCATTCATAAGAAAATGGATGCACTTTGAAACCGTAATGTGAAGTGAAATAAATCAGTTTAATTATCATGTGGTTTCTCTCATATGAAAAACTCAAAATATAAATAAAGAGCAAAATGAATGATACTGAACAGGAAATAGTGAGGTAGATCTTTAGTATAGAGAAAGGGAACAAAGAGACAAAAGGAGGGTTAAATTTGAGTCATTGTAGGAAAATGGATGCACCTAGGAAGCATAATGCTTAGTGAAACAAATTAGACACAAAAGGTTAAATATTGTATGCCTTCTCTTATATGAGAAACTCAAAGTGTATAATTTAAAGAGCAAAATAAAAGCTAGATGATAGGAAACAGAGAGACCTTTTGCAAATGAAAGGAGATCCAGTGATGGAGGGCAGAGAAGAGAGAAAATAAAAGAATTAAGATGTGACACAGACATTTAAAAGTGGAGGTATTCATTATGTGCACAAGCATATGTTAATTAAAATGTAGAAGTTTCTCTCACTACGAATAAACAAAGACTATCAAGGTTTCTGCTCTAGGCAAGTAGCTGCTCTTTGTGGATGTGATTCAACTAGAGGAGTAACAACTTAAGAAATAGCAAGTGTAATTGAGCATTTTATATATGACAGGTTCTCTAGTGAGCACTTTATTATATATTATGTAAAAATAATAATTTTTAGGTTAAAATGTAGCTATTGTTACTATTATTATCTCACTCAATTCCAATTACCCTATGCAAAAGCTGAAAGAAATTTGCTAATTTGGTTAAACTGTCAGAGTTAATATTCTGTGGCTTTAGGGCAGAAACACAGCCCATAGACTTTATTGCTGTGTAGCTTCAGACGTCTTCTAGGAACTATGCTTGAGAGAACTAGGAATAAAGCCAGAAATTCAAGTATGTCTTTTGCTTTCTTATATAGTCTTAACATGTTCAATTATAATAATCACATCTAACTGAAATGTTGTTGTACAGGAAACAGTAATATATAACAGGGTAGTAGTTGAAAATTATTTATGACTTTCTCTCAATAGTTCTTATGAATATACATAAAGTCTTTATCCCAGCTTGTTTGCTTAATCTATCTCAGAGTTGAGTAAATTAATTAGGATTTATTAGGAAATAAATAAAAAGAGAAAACAGCTCTGACATATAGTACAAGATGCGAGTTCATTTATTATTTTGGGAAAAGACTTTTCAAGTTCCTTTATCAGCTTTTTCACATATCAAGTTATATGTTTGAGGGAAGTTCTCTGAACTTTGGCCTAAAGGGACAGTGAGACATAATTTAGGGTAATTTTTTTTTTTTTTTTTTTTTTTTTTTTTGCGGCACCGGGGATCGAACTCACAACCTCACACCTACTAGGGCAAGCACTTAAGTGGCTGAGCCAAACTCCCGGCCCTGGTTTTTTGAGGCAGGGTCGCACTATGTAGCTCAGGCCGGCCTTGCGCTCGCGTTGTAGCCCAAGCCGGCCTGGAACTCACAAGGCTCCTCCTACCTCAGCCTCCTGAGTGCTGGGATTAAAGGCGTGCGCCACCACGCCCGGCTCAATTTAGGGTAATATTTTAAAAAGAGGGAAGCAAGCAGACCTTCTACAAACCACAGGAAAAGTTAAAGTAAACTTAGCCATTATAGTTAGATACTTGAAATTTTTGAGGACAGTCACCCAAATTGCACTTGATTCAGATAGAGTATGAAGAAAGCATGTTGGAGAAGCATCCTATGAGGTTTTTAATTCCAACACAGTGCTCTTTTGTAGTATTAAGTATTGTACACACTTTTAGTGACCTATAAAAGATATCATAGGAAAACCATTACCTCTACCCTGTTAGGTAATGATTTCAAATGACAGCAACATTATTTTATTTTATTCCTATTTTATTCCATGTATATAGACAAACTTGAATGCACATGTATATGTATATGTGAAAGACATTTTGTTTTAACTTAATAGTTTTAACTAGGTTGGCCATCAGCTATCCTTTAAAAGTAATGATAGGATAGTTTAATTTTGATATAATGTAGTTTATAATTTGTTTCTTTATTTTTTATTTTAAAGATAGTAAAATCCAATAAAACATAACAGAACAAAGTCAATCAAAATGAAGCAGTAGAACTGGTACAGAACTTCAAAGAAAGACACTATGAAAACAATAGCTACTATAGTATATCTTGTTATTTTCAGAATAGTTGACCATTCTAACAGGTATAGTAAAATTAAACCAAAAACAAAACACAATTAAGCCAATAAAAACAGAGTATAAAGTAAAGCAAAAACAATTAATCAGAATAAAGCAAAACAATGAGAACAATATAATTTGAACATATTAATATGAAGGTTTCCCTTTCTGCTCTCCAGTTGAGGGTTAGTAAAACTTCTTTCTGTTAATATGAAATGATATTACAATATGTTTGAAACCTCTTGTGTTTCTGCATCTACCAAATTAAGAATTTTACTCTTATTATACACAGAAAATTAGGTAGAAATTAATAGGCAGTCAGACAGGTTTTTTTTACATGGTATAATTGAATATCTGGAACAGAAATAACAGACATAACTGTGCTAACAGAAGAAGCTATGAGACTAAATTTGTGGCAAAAACTGGAAGTTCTGACATATTATCAAGTTAGGGCTATTCTTGAGACAAAAGTTGCAGGGGCATGGCTTATCAAGTATCAGGCCATGCTTCTAGACACACCTTAGGTTACCACAAACAATTGTATTACTCTTAATCTCACCTCTTTTTGACACCTACAGTCTCAGAGGTTAGCCACTTTTGTCAACAGGTTATTTTTCAGACCTATGAAAGCAGACAGGACTTAAGTGAGCTACTCCTCCAAGACTCTGAGAAGGTGTGGTTCACTGATGGTAGTGGCTTTATGCAAGAAGGACATCAAAATGTAGGTTACACGGTTGTCAGTTCACAACTGACAGTGAGCCTGAGGTCACTGAGATCCACTTTCCTCACAGAACTCTGCTCAAAAGATGGAGCTTAAAAGCTTTTATTCAGGCATTGATATTAGGAAAAAGCAAAAAGCTAAGTATCTATATAATTGCCAGATACGTCTTTCTATTGCTACATATTCGTATAACAATTGGAAAGGTGGCCTGATGGCTAATAAGTAATCATCTGTATAAAACACAGAAGGAAATTCTACAGCTCTTAAAGACAGCCTATCATCCCAAGCAGGCTACCATCATTTATTGCAAGGGACCACAAAGAGTTATGTTTAAATTCTCTTTGGGAAATCAAAAGACTAGTAGAGAAACAAGGAGTGCAGCCTTATTGCCCCCTCATTCTCTTGCCTGTTTCCTAGTTCTGGAATAACCATTAAGCTGGCACTTTCTCAAGGGATTCAGTTGAAGATATAAAAACCCTACATGGAAATGACCATTAAAAATTTCATAGGACTAAGAATCTTCTCCTCTGAATTTCTGGAAGACCTGAGGCTCCTCTTCAAAAAGCAAGAGTCAGGTATTGCTCTGGGTGCAGATAAGGAGAATCACTAATGACCCAAAATACACCACACCATAAATGTATACCTGTAGTGAGACTTCTGCTTTTAATTAAGTCCACAGTATGTACTCTTGGTAAGGCTGTGATTTTTGATAATTTATCTAACATCCCCTCTTGGCCATACTTTTTCCTCCACAGGAAACATGAAAATCTGACCTGTTCTTTCTTGTACTTGGTGTTTATGTGTTCAACCTGATAGTATAGTATTTTTCCTGACAAATTCACCAAACTTTCTCCTGTCAAACAGACATCTCAACAATTCTTTATATACATTCTTTTTTCATTGTCTTCCAAAAGATTTTTATTCTTTCAACCCAGTCAGTGAACCACAGCACTCTGAGGTAGCTGGACAGCCTGTAATTCCCAGTAGGCGGAGTCCATAGATACTTTCAGCAGGAAATAGCAATATGAAGATGGATATCTCCACTCCCAAAGACACTCATAAAGAATTGTGGGATATGTGTCCTTCAGGGAGAAGTGCAGCAGGAGATTAGGGTGTGGCAGGATGACTGGAAAAGTAGGTATGACCCATTGCAGCACACTCATGCAGAACAGTTCCCAAAGCCCCTGAACATGAACTTCTTGTGAGAAATCAAGCAAATATTTGATAGGAAAACCTAGACATGATCTCAGCCTCAGGAGGGTGAGATAGGAAAGGATGCTCACCACCGAGTTGCCTGCTACTGTGTGCTTTCACAGTAGTCCACCCTCTTACTTTTAGATGGCCCAAGCTTTTTCTACAAAGCGTGTTTCTTCTTCTGTCTTTAATAAATATAAAATCTTACTGCCTTCTCTTCTTGTCATGACCAATTCCTTGATCAGGGCAGAAAGAGCCTAGAAACCACCTCTAGAAGATTACAGTAACCTAAAACCCAATAAAAGTGGAAAATTATTTTTCCCCTCTCATACTCTCAAAGATCATGATATCAATTCAATCTACTTGCACAGTGTAAAGTATTTATACTCAATTCCCTTGAAACTGATAAACCCCAAGAAACTTGGATTAAAACTTGATTTTCTCGGATGATTTCACAGCATTGACTTACAAATAAGGGAAGCTTCAAATATAAATTGAGTTTATTGTTACATTATGCATACAATGTTTCTTTCTCTAAAATACTGTTTATAATTTCATTAGACTTTTCAAAACATATTGGAATGTAAGCATTTTTTACTATCTAATTTAGTTTGAACTGCAAATGAGTCCTATTTGTTTTTGGAGTTGATTTTATTTCATTAAGTCAGAATTACTTGTTTTATAATTGCATGTAGAATAAAAAGACTTTCTACAGGCTGAAAGGGGAAAAAACTATCAAGTTCTGAATTTATTTGGTTGACAGAAAGCAATTTCTCACTCACTCTGCACTATGAAATTAATTTTCCTTTCTTAATAAAATAAAAATTTTGATTTGAATTTCCCTGAATGAGCCAAAATCATAAACATTTTTAAAGAATAAAAGAGACAAATTAGGAACCACATAGCATTTAAAGAGATTTAGTATGACAGTAAGGTCTTGTTTATAATGTAGGTGTAAGTACTTTAGAATAGTTTTCCAAACAAAGAATTCTAATGAAAGAAATAGAATCATAAAGGGGAAATTATGACTAACCACTATAATTTATTAACACTTTATAAGCATAGCTGATATTCATTGCTATGTGCCTATAAATATGATGTGCACATTACTTGCATTATTTTATCAGAGCACCAGGTAACATTCTCCATGATGATATTATTTTATTAACATTGAAATCAGTATATTTGTTTTGTATTTATCACAATTTCTATAAACAATATTAAATTCTCCATTGGCCAACCAGTTATTCATTCCTTGGAGAGTCTTTGTAGTGGATAGTGTTGGATAATACCTAGCTTCCTCTTTAGAACCTTGGCATTCGAAGTTTCCCCAGTCACTGCTTACGTAGGCTACTGACAACATATGTAAAGAAAAGAAAGTCAATAGGATTCCACTTCTTTCTACTCAGACTTAGTGGCATCTACATAAGTATATTCTGCCTTGTTGCATATTATCATAAATGAGCTTTATTTGTATGGAGATCAATCCCTTTACCTTGGCACAGTAAATACCATCACCTCTTGCTTAGACAAAAAGATTGAACACACTGTAACTCATTTCTTCACTTTCTGTATAATTATTCCCATCATAATACAATGAACTCTTTCATCTTAACATAAGTAATCAATCTTCTTTTTACAGTATTGCTCTGTAGATGCAGATTCAATAGTGTATTGCACCCGGCCACAAACTCTCTGAACTAATCTATATTTCCACTTTCATTGCTTGATGTGTTTTAATTCCCAGTAAATATATTTTAATTATGGACTTTCCACTACTTTAAAAAACTCTTCTCCTACTTGCTAAATTTAATGATACAGTCTCCACCCTCACCTTATTCTCATTTTAATTGTAAGTGACATTTGATGTAGTTGCTCCCTTCCCTCTTGCATAAACTTTCTATTCTTGTGTTGGGATTCCACATCGTTATTCGTGGTTTATCTTGTTCCTCACTGGTCTCCTCCACTTTATTCTTTCCTTGGTTACTTGGATTTTTTTGATGCAAGTGTTTCAGAACCTAGTACCTGGTTTATGAACCTTCTTTTCTTTCATAAATGCAAATTTATTAAATGTATATCTCCAGATCAGATAGTCTCTGAAATCTAGACTCATATTCAAATATGTTTACTTTGTTTGTCAATTTATCTATGGGATACCCATTAGATGCCTCAAAAATATGTCAAATTCTTTTTTAGAGGAATGAAAAAGAAGCATCAAATTATAAATTATCACATCTCGACATCTCTTTTAGGTGAAAGAAAGTGAAAAGTACTGACAATCTACTAAATCTGTTCTATCTTTTCTTTTCCATTTTCCATCTTAGTTGAAGGTGATCTCATTCTTTTAGTTGCATAAGTTTTAATTTGGGGGTATATAGAGGACTCCATTTTTTCTCTCCAACACTCATTTCACTAAGAAATCTCATTGAATATATATATATATATATATATATATATATATATATATATAATCTCCTCTTAGATCTCCTTTTTCAGAGTACTGTAATTTTTGATGTATAGATCTTTTACTTCATTTGTTAGATTGATTGCTAAATATTTCATTTTTTACATGCTATTATGAAGGATGTAGTTTCCCTAAATTCTCTCTCAGTGGGTGTGTTTTTTGTGTGTAGGAATGCAGTTGATTTTTAAGTGTTGACTTTGTATTCAGCTACACTACTGAATTTGGTTATTAAATCAAGAAGTCTTTTGGTGGGGTTTTGGGGGTCTTCTATGTGGAGTATCATGTCATCTGTAAATAATAATTTAACTTCTTCCTTTCCTATCCTTATTACTGTTCTCTTTCTTGTCTAATTGCTCTAATATTTCCAGAACTATATTGAATAGGAGTGTTGATAGTGGACATCCTTGTCTTGTTTCTGATTTTAGAGTAAAAGCTTTCAGTTTTTATCCATTTAGTATGATGTTGGCTGTTGATTTGCATAGGTGGCTTTTATCAAATTGGGGTAAAGCCCATCTATTCCAATTTTCTACAGGATTTTTATCATGAATTAGTGTTGGACTTTGTCAAAAGCATTTTCTGCATCTATTGAGATGATTGTGTGATTTTTGTCTTTGGTTTTGTTTGGTATATTATGTTTATTGATTTGCATATGTGCATTCCTGTTATGAATCCCACTTGGTCATGGTATATAATTTTCTTGATAATTTGTTGCATTCTGTTTTCCAGTATCTTATTGAAGATTTTTACATCTATGATCATTATGGAGATTGGCCTACAGTTCTCTTTTTTGGTTGAGTCCTTGTCTGGTTTTGGAATCAGGATAATACTTGCCTCCAGAAATGATCTTGGAAGTATTGCTTTCCTTTCAATTTCCTTAAATAGTTTCATCATTTGAGGAATCAATTCTTTAAATTTCTTATAGAATTCAACAGTGAATCCATCAGTGCCTGAGCTTTGTTGGTAAATTTTTAATTACATTTTCAATTTTATTGACTGATATTGTGTTATTTAGAATTTTTATATCTTCTTGATTTAGTTTTGACAAAATTTTAAATTACATTTTCAATTTCATTGACTAATATTGAGTTATTTAGAATTTTTATATCTTCTTGATTTAGTTTTGACAGTTGGATTTTGTCTAGGAATCTGTCCATTCTTTCTGTGTTTTCCATCTTATTAGAATATAGGCTCTTGCAGTATATTGATGATCTTCTGAATTTCTGTAAGATATGTTGTGATTTCCCCCTTTTCATTCCTAATTGCTTGAACTTGTATTTTTTCTTTTCAGTTTTTGTTGAGGTTGGCTAATGTTTTATCAATTTTCTTCTTTCAGTGAACCAACTTTTTGATTTGTTGATTCTATTTTTTGTCTCAATTGCATTAATTTCTGCTCTTTATAATTTTGCCCCTCCTATGAACTTTGGGTTTGATTTGTTCTTCTTTTCTTAGAAGTCTAAGTTCAACATTAAGTTATTTATTTAAGTTCATTCTGTTAGCCTGATATGAGAGTTTATTGCTATAAATTTCCCTCTTACGACTGCTTCCATTGCGTCCTATAAGTTTTCATGTGTTGTGGGACATTATCCTTTGTGTATACTGTACAATTTCTTAATTTTCTCTGTGACCCATAGGCTATTCAGAAGTGTGTTGTGCAGTTTATGTGATTTCTTTTGTCGGTGATTTCATTTCATTGTGCTATGGTCGGCTAGTGTGCAAGGAATGAATTCAATTCCTCTACATTTACTTAAACATGCTTTGTGGGCTACTGTGTGTTCTATTTTGGAGAATGTCTCATGTGTAGAAGAGAATAATGTGTATTCTGATGATTAGGGGTAGAACACTCTGTAGACATCTATCAAGTTCATTTGTTCACAGGCTTGGTTTTATTCTGATATTTCTTTGTTGATGTTTGGTCTAGTCAATCTATCTATTCGTGAGAGTTGGGTATTAAAGTTACTCACTACAATTGTGTTAGTGCTTATTTGATTTTTCATGTCTATTAATGCTTATTCTTTGTAGTTGGGTGCACTAGTGTTTGGTGCATATACGTTTATGATTGTTATCTATTCTTTTTGGAGCTTTCCCTTAGTGAGTATGTAGTGACCTATCTTGTCTCTTTTGATCAGTTTTGGTTTAAAGTTTACATTGCCTGCAAATAGAACAGCTACCAATGCTTTTATCTGGGTTCCTGTGGCAAGGAAAATTGTTTTCCATGCTTTGACTTTTAGTATATGGACTTATTTTTAGGTTAAATATTACTTGACTGCAGCATATTAATGGATCTTGTTTCTTGATCCACACTGCTCAGATGTTTCTTGTTATTGGTGAGTTGAGACAATTTACATCGATATTTATAACTGAGGCATATTGGCTTACCTTTTTCATGTTATTTTTCTGTTCTGATTTCCTTTCTATTTCCTCTATTTAACTGGTTACCCCACTTGGTGGTTTCTTTTATTGGTGTTCTTATGTTTGTGGTCTTCCTTATCTCTTTCTAATATATCCTTTAAAGGCAACATGTAGTGTTGCCTTGGTGGTCATGAATTTCTCCAGCTGTTCTTTGTCATCCAAGTATCTTATTTCTCTGTTGAATTTGAAAGAAAAGTTTTGTGGGGTACATGAATCTACATTGAAGATTGTTTGCTGTCAGAGGTTGAAATACTTCACTCCAGGCTCTCCTTGATTTGAGAGTTTGTGAGTCTACTGTGATTCTGATGGGCTTTCCTTTATATGTGATTCATTTCTTTTCTCTAACTGCTGTTAATATTTTGTTCTCATGTTGAATTTCTGGAATCTTGATTACTATATGCCTTGGTGTAGACTCGTTTTGGTCATGACTATTTGGAGTTTTATGTGTTTCATTTATTTGTATGTCAAATTCTTTATCCATGTTTGAACAATTTTCTGTCATTATTTCTGTGATGAGGTTTTTAATGGTATTTATGTGGTCTCTGGTTTTCTAACTCAATCCAATCAATCTTATGTTTTTCTACTTTGCTTCATCTCTGTAACTGTTAGATTAGTTTTTCATGGTCCCTTGCTCTTTTAAAGATATCTTTGTTTTCCTGTTTGCTAGTCACATTCCTGTGTTCTAGGTCTGATATTCTATCCTCACTTTTATTCAATCTGTTGCATATATTTGCAATAGAGTTTTTCATCACCTAGATTTCTGTTTGGATAAGATGCATTGATTTCATTTCTTGTTTTTATGTTGGGCACTCAGGATTTCCATCATTTTCCTAACCTCTATTTTGCTTATCTTTGGCTTTTTTGATTTCTTTCATTTTGATCATCATTTCTTTTTGTATGATTGATATTTTTCTCTGGTCTCTTGCAGTTGTTTTTTTTTTCACTTTTGTGATTATCATTTCTGAGGGTTCAGTGGTTGCCTTCTGATTTCCTCTATTTCTTTGTGCTTAGAACTTGGGCTGGGAATTTGGGGTTGCAATTTACTTCTTCATCCTGTCATTTTCTATATCTTATTTTATTTTGTTTTCCAGATTAATGCTTAAGATTCCTATGTTACATAGCTCTATTCCTGGTGTCGAGATTTTCTTAGGTGATATCTGTTTTTCAAGGATGTTCTGTATCTACCTTTAACTAGAAGTGGTTCTTGGTCTTTCTGTCTATCTCAAGAACATACCTTACCAGTATATTAAGAATGTGGAGCTGCTATCTTTTTGACTCAAGGCCTAGCCTTTTGGAACTGG
Organism: Dasyprocta punctata; assembly: GCA_004363535.1. Classification (NCBI taxonomy): domain Eukaryota; kingdom Metazoa; phylum Chordata; class Mammalia; order Rodentia; family Dasyproctidae; genus Dasyprocta; species Dasyprocta punctata. The sequence goes on from RJWM01005747.1 coordinate 14,529, forward strand.
GTTATTGTTGTAGTTATGGCCCCTTATAACCTCAATTGTCAAGCAGGGGAGAAAAAAATGATTATAACAGGTACAGTGTTCTGATTAAAGGAGTACATTTAGAAATTGCAATAGACTCAAGCACAGCAGCAAAAATGAAATGAAAATAAATGCCAGAATGAAACACACTAACCTAGTGGGACTACCAAGAGGGCAACCCACCAGATAGAGAAAAATGAAAGCAGTGAAATTCCTCTAGTGTCTACAGTTCTGTGATAGGTCCAAACCTCATTCCAGAATGTGTACTCCAGCCAAGATTGCAGGTGAATTTGTTCTGGGTTTGGGTCTGACCTTTGTCTCTGAATTTGGGGGAGGAATCTTCTGTGGCTGGAGTTCTCTCCAGCTGTTTAACCAAAAATTGAGAGAGCTAAAAGAACAAGAACAACAATAAAAACCACCAAGAAAAGAAAGAAAGAAAGAAAGAGAAAGAAAGAAAGAAAGAAAGAAAGAAAGAAAGAAAGAAAAAATAGGGAAAAGAAAAGAAGGTGTCACTGCCCATCAACTTGTATTCCATATGTCTTTGTCCTCAAGCACAAAGGTGGTTCACCTATCTTGCCACCTGTTGTCTCATATTGTTGCTGTTGCACCACTGGCCCTGCCTGTTCATCTTGCGAGCTGTAGCCAGGAATCTATTGTGTAGCTGGTTTCCTGCTGGTTTCCGGCTGGTCTCTGGTCTTTGAGCCCCATCAATAGAGGGAATAGAAGCCTGTCTGGGACCCTTTACCTGCCAATCACAGTAGCTCCTGGTCAATGGTGGGGAAAGGAGTCCATGTTGGACCCTCTACCTGCCAGTCTGTATACCTCATGTTCAATGGTGCCAATGGGAGACCTTCTGGGATCTTTTCCTGTCAGTTGCTGGCATCTTCCAGTTAATGGCAGAAACAGGACCCCACTTGGAACTACTACCTGCCAGTCCCTAATAGTCTTTTATCCTTTACTCAGAATCAAAGCCTGCAAGTGCCTTTATGTTGAGACTTTGAAAACCTTCTGTGTAGATTAAAGTAGTGGACAATGTAAAATTTCTTCCTTCATATACAAGTATTCACATAGTACAGGTGCTCCTTGAGATGAACAGAGTGCAAGGTGTCCCAAACAAAGATTTCCTAGGATGCTTGTCCTGATCACCTATTATCCTTTTTACATTCTCAAACCCTGACAAAACTCTTATTCTTTCACCCTGATGCTGCAATCTTCTCTTGGACTCACCTGTTGCTCTTTTGAAGTGTATCAATAACTCTTACTTTTTCTATATTCCTTCACTGTTGGTAAATTATTTTACAGTAAATCATGTGGGTCTTCCATATGCCACACCTAGCAAGGCAGTTTCCCGAAAAAGCTAAAACAAAAGTAAGTGGACAATGTAATGTGCCTTTCATTTTAACCTTCAATTTTAAAAATAAAGGTTGTCAAAATGAATGGTTTTGGCTCCACAAAGAACTCAGAGCAGCCACATCAGAATGTTAAAAAGTGAAATGTAACATTATTCAGAAAAAAACATAGAATAAGGTCTCCTATACCACTATACTATGTTAGTAAGGTAATTTTTGAACCATTGACAACATGAAGAACATGCCAATGTTACTTGGCTTTCCCAGACTTATGTTACATTATCATATTTAACTGTCCTTACAGAATAATTACTTCAAAGGTTTGAGCCATTAAATTTGATACTTTTATGACATTTTTTAAAATGAAAAATAGAAATCTCATTTCCTTTTTTTTGCTGTGTTTCAGAAGCAAGAGAATTATGTGTTCCTACCTTTCTCTCCTTTTTATGTTAGACTGCATGCTTCTGAAATTAATTTCAACAGTATTCATGGGCTAAATATGTGCTCTTGGGGAACATTTCACACACTCAAAATCACAAGTAGAAAATTAAAAGTTTGGACAGATAAAATATTTAAAATAATATAGACAGTGTTAAATTCATATAAGACAATCACTTACAAAAAATGCAAGGTTGACTTTAGATATATTATTGCATTATAAAAATATTTGAATAAAAGTGGATCTTTTGTGTTACGGTATACCTGAATCTCCATTCAGGCTTTTCACCTTAGTTTTACTTCTAGAAATAAGCTGTGATCACTTCTTATTTTGTTAACACAAAATATTGTGAGTCAAGTTGAGGTAGGATAAAATAAAATAAAAATAGGTAAAGACCAAAAAATAATAATTTTAAAATTATACTTTAAATAATAATGAAGTTTCATTCAGGACCTAAGTTATTTGAGCTTTTTATTCCCCTGCCAGGAGAAATTCCTAAGGATCTTAAAGACAATGAGGCATAAGTTACTTTCCCTTCTACCAACCCCAGTGCTCAGCAAGCACACTTTCAAGAGGACAGCAGATCTCAGCCTCAAACACACGGAAAGTGTTTGCTTTCTAACACAGCCCACCAGATAGGGGATATGAAAGATATTAAGAACACACATCATAGATGACCAATTATAGGGACATCCCTTGCCAAGTTCATATAAAAATGTCTAATTCCTGCCTGGGAGCTGTCTTTCTCTCTTTTGAGAGTCTGCACACTGTTCTGCCTGTGTACTATAACATTCTGCTTGATAAATTTCTTTATAACTCTTACTCCCACATCTTGAAAATTCACTCTTTTGTAATGTAACTCAGTGGACTTGCAACCTTCTTGTAGGTGGGGTAACTCAGTGTTACTCATCTTGACTTTGGGAAGCCTCCTTGGACCCTGTGTGATATCAAAGTTTGTAGTTTACCCATCTGAAAATTTATCTCATCATCTAGTGAGTGTTCAAGGTGAAAATAAAACAAAAAAGTCTACCTAAATTGTTTCATATTGGCCCATTTGGTGGTATTAGTCTACTTGCCTCATGAGATTTCCTAGTTTCAAATTGTAGTGTGTCTTTTTTATTTGAGCATCCACATTCCACTCGAGTGCATACTAAAATCTCTGCCTAATATATTTGTCCAGTGCCTCTACTGCTGGTCCAAAAGTTCTTTTTCCCTGATGGAAGTCAGCAAACCTGCAAGTATATTTGATGGAAGTCAACCATTGGACAGGATACTGGTTTGTTGACTTTTAAAAAGAAAATTTTAAGATGCATAGTAAGGAGCATACGGAGGTTTATTAGGGGGGATTTAACATATGACTCAAATAAAATAGAATGGAAGCTCTCAAGAGAGAGGTCCATCATAGTCTGGATCTGGGGATATTCATGTGTTTTTGGAGGTGAAAATATGTGGAATTGTATATCTATAGGAAGTTTGGCTTGGTGTATAGGAGAAAAATCAATCACCCGTCCACAAGAATAAAGGTAAAGTTTCCTTTCACAAGTGAAAGGATATCCTATTTTACAGGAAAAAATGGTCCAGGTTATTGTGTTTCTTAAGGTTACATTTCTGTTCTTTATCTAATGAAGTAAACTAATTTGGAGATTTAGAATATCTTTAAAGGATTCTGAGTGTGATCAACCTGAAAGAAAAGAAGGATAACCAAGACTAGGGTAACCTTGTGATAGGGAAGTGAGTCAGTCCACAACTGCAGGCCAAACTCAAGAAAAGGCTGTTTTATATTGCTGAATGTATGCTCCTGTTTACAAATGAGCTTTCCGAACTATTAACCACAACCAATACAGAAGAGTACTTCTTATAGACTGCCATTCCTATTTCAAAACTTTCCTCATTTTGTATTACCTGTCCCTTTTGTTTAGAGCAAATTTGGGTTTAATGTAAATATTTTGGATTTCACCCAAACTTTCATCATGAAAATGTTCTGGGTTCTTAGACCTAAAGGGCATATTTTCAACTGCTAACAGACCTGAGTGGGTTGGTAGTTATGAAAGATATATCAGGATCTGGTCCTTTCCTTGCTAGTATCTGGAAATGGCTCAATAAATTCTTTTATTTCAGAGACCACTCAGCCTCAAAAGTGTTGGTTTAAGAGTTCTACATAGTTACTGTCCCATTCACCGTCCACTGGCCACACATGACTATTGAGCAGTAGAAATTGATCAGTGAGTTAGAAACACAAGTCTGCATTTTATTTAACTTTACTTAGTTTACATTTAAATTGAAATAATTACAGGTGGGAATTCTGGTTTCACTGTAACTTGTAAAGAGTTTAGAAATTTTTACTCCTGTCATTAAAATAGAAAAAAGGCCAGGCATGGTAGCACAAGCCTATAATTCCAGCACTTGGGAGGCTGAGGCAGGATTGTGTTCAGTTTAGCAAATTCAAGGTCAGGCTGAATTATATGTCATAAAACAAACAAACAAACAAACAAACAAAAACAAACAAGGGAAAAATGATCAACTTGAAAACAAAGTCTTCCTTTTTTCTTTTTTTTTTTAAGTGCTGAGGATCCATCCTCAAGCATGCTAGACAAGTGCTCTAACACTGAAGTAAATCCCCGTTCTTCAATGTCTTTTCCTTACTTACCAGAGCACTGACATAATAAAGTAGACTCGCACTCTGAAATCTAGAGTGGCAGACAAATCCTGAGAACTGTGACCAAGACTGCTATACCTCAAATAGAAGCCAATAGGAAGACAACTTAAATGAATTGGTGAAGCTGAGATTGTAGTTTAAGAGAAGAGTGAGAAACTTGGGAAATCTACAATCTTGTAGGACTCACACATTTTCTGGAATTTTATCTCTAAAAACCCTATAATATTCTTAAAGAATCGAAATCAGTTTATCAGTCTGGAAGAGAAAGGAGAAAATAATCATTATGAAATGTACCTTCAGCAATCTCTGTAACAAAACCCACTTCTTCAACAGAAAGATTTTCCCAGGGCCTTATCCAACATGTTGCAACCTTTCTAAGAAACAAAATCAAAAAAAGACCTATAAACACCACAGCTCAGGGAATTAACTTATTGAAAGACTGAGATTTAATTATAGTATTAAAAAATACTTTCCTGCAATTCATACTTTAGTACCATCTGACAGAGTTCCAGTATTAAACCAGTGGATTGACACTGAAAGCATTGCTGCATCCAGGGTTTATCAAAAGCAGAGGCTTGGGGGATGAACATAAACCACAGTAGGGCAAAAAAAGATAGTAGCTAATGTGAAATCTCTGGTCCATATAGTAATACCAACCATTAAATGTAGTGTAATTCTTAGGCAGGTTAATATATATATCACATGAGAAAGGCCTATTTATTTGAGTTCCTATTGCCTCACCCACTATTTCAGGCTTTCAAAATCCTCACAAGTTATGCTGCAAGACAAATAAAGCACATATTTGAAGACAAAATATGTATCAGACCCAAATTCAAATATGATGCAGATTTTTAATTTATCATATTAATGACTGTATAGAAAAATACAAACTATGCAAGAATGGAAAATGTAAGCTGAAAAAACCTTTTATTTCTCCTCTTTTTTCTTTGCTTCTCTTTTCTGTCTTCTTTTCCCTTTCATTCAAGATTTAGATCTCCAAACTTTCCCTCTGTGTTATTTCACTCATCCTCCTCTTCTCTTTCAACAACTATCTTGCTTAATTTTATGAAACTTTCATGGGTGTAAACACTGTCTCTTCCCTTTCTGGTCTACTGCAATACTCCTTTCTCCTCCAACACCTCCCTCTTGCATACTACAATTATCCAAAACTCAGATAATGATCCTTTGCTCACCAAATTTGCTCCTTTGTTTAATTCTATCCATGTCTCTATCCTACTCCCTATACATAGTACTCCCCAATAGGATAAAAATCACTCCACTAAGTGGAACAACATTGCATAAAAGTTTCTGTTATAAGATGGATTATATTACATAACTATAGAACTTCCTCCTGCAGTTAAAGATATCAGGCTAATAGGTACCATAGTTTGTCAGCCAGGCTGTGCTTGAATCTATTGCAATTGCTAAATATACTACTTTAACTAGGATGCTATACCTGTTACAATCAGTGTTTTCTTCCCTTTATGACAATGATGAGACTGCAAGGGGCCATAACCATCACCATAGTCCAGTATCAAAGGTATGGGCCATGAGTCAAAAAGATAGCAACTCCACATTCTCAGTATACTGGAAAAGTAGGTTCTTGGGATAGACAGAAAGACCAAGGACCACCTATATTTATAAAATATTCTTGAGGAACAGGTATCATATAGGCAAGCCTCGACACCAGGAATAAAACTATATAACAGAGGAAATATACCAACCTCAAGACAGAAAACAAAATGAAATAAAAAATAGAAAATGACAAGAGGAAGATGAAACATACAACCCCAAATGCCCAGCACACTCAGGACAAGTCCAATTACAAAGAGACAGAGAAAATCAGAAGCTGACCACTGGAACTCTTTGAAATGATGCCAGCAGTAGTGAAAAAACAAATGGAAGAGGCCATTGAAAAAACAGTACCAATTGTACAAAGAGAAATGACACTCAAAATAAATCAAAAAGACAGATAGAAAATTAGAAGATGTTAGGGAAAGATGGAAACCAGGAATGCCCAACATAAACAGGAACTGGAATCAATGAAACAGATCTAAACAGAAATTTAGAGATTAAATAGTCCATTGAAAGTGTACACAACAGACTGAATGAAAGCGAGGGTGGAATATCAGACCTAGAATACAGGAATGTGATTAGTGACCAGGAAAAGAAAGATATTTTAAAAGGAGCAAGAGACCATAAAAAACCAATCCAACAGTTACAAGATGAAGCAAAGAAGAACAACATAAGATTGATTGGAGTCAGTGAGAAAGCTAGAGACAGTATGAGTACCATTAAAAACCTCATCACACAGAAATAATGGCAGAAAACTTTTCCAAACATGGAAAATAAATGAAGCATATAGACCTCCAAATAACAAGAACCAAAACAAATCTACACCAAGGCATATAATAATCAAGATCCTAGAAATTCAACACAAGAACAAAATATTAACAACAGCTAGAGAAAAGAAAGAAACCACCTATAAAGAAAAGCCCATCAGAATCACAGTAGACTTCTCAACACAAAACCTCAAATCGAGGAAAGCCTGAAGTGAGAGACTGTGAACTATCTTCAACCCAGATTGATGTTCCCTGCAAAACTCAGTTTCAAAATTGGTGGACACATAAGGTACTCACCTGACAAAGAACAACTGAAGAAATTCATGAGCACCAAATGGGCACTACAGAATGTCCTGAAGAATATATTAAAAAGAGGTAATGAAGGCCACATTTTTGTGGTCTTCATTACCTCTTTCAGCATGAATTGAAAGAAATTAAATGATCAACAACACAAAGCTTTCATTATAAAATCAAGAACAAGACAAGGGTGTTCACTTTCACATCTGTTATTCAATATAGTTCTGGTAACACTAACTAGAGCAGTTGGACAAGAGAGAGAAATAAAAGGAATAAGGATAGAAAAGGAAGACGTTAAATTATCATTATTAGCAAGTGACATGATACTCTATATAGAAGACCACAAAAGCTCCACCAAAAGAATTTTAGATTTAATAACCAAATTCAGTAATGTAGCTGGATACAGATCAATGCTCAAAAATCATTAGTAATCCTGCACACAAGCAACAAACTCACAGAGAGATTCAATTAGGGAAACCATAGCCTTTAAAATAGCATCTAAAAAAGAAGACATACTTAGGAATCAATCTAACAAAAGAATCAAAAATCTATAGATTGAAATATATAGTACTCTGAAAAAGGAGATTGAAGAAGATATTAGAAAACTGAAAGATATCCCTTGTTCATGGATAGAAAGAACCGACATAATGAAAATGGCCCTACCTCCAAAAGTGCTATACAGATTTAATGCAATCCCAATGAAATTACCATTTGTTTACCTCAAGAACTAGATAAAACATTCCTAAAATTTATTTGGAACCATAAGAGACCTAGAATAACAAAGGCAATCCTAGGCAACAACGAGAAGGCAGGAGACATCACAATTCCTGAGGTGAAATTATACTTCAAAGCTATCGTGGTAAAAACGGCATGGTACTGGCAAACAAACTGACCTGAGGAACAGATTAGAAGGTGCAGACACAACTATAAACACATTCAGCCACCTTATCTCTGACAAAGGGGCCAAATATATTCACTGGAAGAAAAATAGCCTATTTAGTAAATGATGCTGTTAGAAACAGCTCTTTGCATGCCAAAGACTAAAACTAGACCCATGACTAACACCATGCAATAAACTAAAGTCAAAATGGATCAATGATCTAAATATTAGAAACACTAAATGTACTGGAAGAGAAAGTAGGTAGAAATCTTGAAGACATAGGTGTAGGCAGAGACTTCATAAACAAAACCCAGACGGAATGGGAAATACTTCAAAGAATCAACAACTTGCATCTCATCTCATTACGAAGTTTTGCATATTAAAACAAATCACCCACAGAGTGAAAAGACAACCCACAGAGTAGGATAAAATTTAACCAACTGTCCCTCAGACAAAAGACTTATAATTAGAACATATGAACAATTGAAAAAAATCCAATCCCCAAATTCAAAGACCCAATTCAAAAATAGGTATCTTAGATGAATACACACTTCTCAGATGAAGAAATACAAATGGCAAATAAATATATGAAAATACAATTAATGTTGCAGGTTATTTGAGAAATGCAAGTTAAAACAACCCTGAGATTCTATCTTTCCCCAGAAAGAATGGCTATCATCAAGAAATCAATCAATAACAAATGTTGGCAGGCCTATGATGAAAAAAGAATCTTTCTCCACTGCTGGTGGGAGTATAGAATGGTACAAACACTGTGGAAATCAGTGTGAAGATTTCTTTAAAAACTAGGATTAGAGGTCCCATTCAACCCATAGTCTTTCTGGGTTTCTTCCCAGAAGAATTAAAAACATCATACCCTAGCATTATATGTGTACCCATGTTTATAGCAGCACCACTTGTAATAGCTAAACTTGGAAACAATCCAATTATGCATCAACCAAGAAATGGATAAAAAAGATTATTTTCATAGAATGGAGAACTACTTAGCCATAAAAAGATAAATTTGAGACTTTTATAGGTAAATGGGTGCAACTCAAGACCATACTCCTAAGTAAAATAAACCAGACCCACATGTGTAAACATCATACTCTATCACTAGTATGAGAATCTGAAAGAGTAAACAAGATCCAAAGCGTACAATAGATATTATGAATAGGGAAGAAACTGTTCAAAAGGAAATAAAAATGGTGATCAGAGAAATGGGAAAGGAAGGAAGGGAAAAGGAAAAAATGTATATTAATGGAAGACAGTTAAGTTAGTTAAACAGCTGGCTTCTCTTTGTTCATTGAGTGGAAAGTTTTGTGCTAGTAATTTCCTGGACAATATTTCATGCTTGTATCTTGAATGCTGAACAAATACTATGAATATAACAATATGCAGTGTGTTGATTATTGTTATTCTCTTACTACCCTGCTTTGAAACTGTTTTATTGTTATTTTTTACTTTTTTACTTTTTTTGTTTCAAAAAAAAAAAAGAATGGGGAAAACAGAACATACAAGAACTACACAACAACCACAAAAAGATACATGAAGTAATAATGGTCAAGAATTTTAGAAAATGAAGGTAGAAACCAAGCTATCAATCACAAAATTCAGTAATCAACAAATAAGACAGACACCAAAAACTTTCTTGATGTTCAAACCACAGCACATTATATGTGGTAATCTCTCAGAGACATATGGAGTGCATTCTCTGGGCGATTTGCTATTTCCTAAGTGGCAACAAAGTTAAAAAAGTGACTCAGGGGATTGGGAGAGTGAAAAAATAATGATCAGTTTATAAGACATTATTTATATAAATAAAAAACGTAACATAGCAGAGGACTCAAATGATATCACTATGTGATATCAATGGACAAATACCCAAGTAAAAGGGGACTGGTTCTGACTATAATGCCAAGCTTTTTGGTGAGAAGAACCAAGAGGCAATAGCAGGATAAAAGATGTGGCATTTCACCTCTGTTAAAAGTTGCAATACAGGAACAAACAGGCAGCACATACTTTGAAGAAAAGAGCTGGGGAAAGGCATCAGATAAATTGAAAAGTTTTTCAATAGAGCAAACTATCTTGATGACCCCAGAAAGTATCCTGAAGAATTTTAGACTTGAAGTTCTGCAATATCAAAAGATCCAGAAAATATTGGTGACATAAGCAACCTAAATCCTGTTACTTGACTTACTTCAGAGGTCCTTGCTTCTTTCAGGAGGCGTACTGTGTGACCCCTTTGATGTAGAGTCTCTAATACTGCATAACCCAGATGCCTCTAGCAATGACAGAGATTCTATTTTTCCCCAATTGAACAGATTAAAAGACTTTTGTGTAACACAACAATTTTTGCCAGTGATTTTAATAAACAAATACTGTTGACTAAACCTATCCGGTAGGTCTCTATGGCTGTCATTTTACAGTGAGACTTCTCATAGACTGTTTTATGTATTCAATAAGAAACCATCAGCAAATCATTATATCACAGAATTATATTAAGATTTCTTGGACAAAACTCATTTTCTCGTATAATACCTCTCTATTGTAGAATACAATCTGGAAAAATACCCTTTAATCATTCTAACTCAACAAAGATTTTTGAAACAATTATAAGTGTAAGCTGAAGAGAAATAGCTGACTTCTTTATGTGTGAATGCTACTGCTTGTGGTCAAAGGAAACATTTATTGATAGAAAACATTTCAGTACTCTGAATTTTTGGCATATTTTACCTAAGGTGTAATGGATACAAGCAAATGGTTTGAAAGTCTATTTAGGCTGTTTCCTAACTGACATTGCCAGTTATTTGTGCCCAAATAAAAGATTCAGTCAGGAGAATTCACTTTGGAGAATTCGCTTTCAGTTTGGCAAGGCAGGTTATAGAGAATTTAACTGTTGCTGTGTCCACAGAGACTATGACTAAGAAAACAGCCTTAGTTTTTTGTGCTATTTCACTCTCTTGCTTTATCACTTCATTATTTAGCCAGTAGATTTGGATGCTACTGATAAAAAGTAGTGTTAATACAAAAACATTTAATGAAAAATGTAACTCATTGTACAGACAACATATAAAGTTTAAATTATTAGAGTTGTACTGGGATTGTTTTTAAAGTCAACTAATAGAAAATGCTTAGAAAATACTACGGTCTCTTAGGATGTCAAGAAATTTCATTTATTATGTAAAAAATGGATGAGCCAGATTAAAAGATACACAATTTCAAAACTTATAATATATGAAAATTAACCAAATGGGTCTTCTAGAACTAAAAATATACCATCTGAAATTAAAACTTTGCTTGATGTGTTTAACAACAGATTGTGTTTAGACCAGTGTTTTAGTAAGGAAGTAAAAATTAACAAGCATGAATTTATGGAATGCTAAATGATTCTCCTTTGTGTTCCATGCATGATAAAAGGTATAATGAAGTGACTGTACTGTTTCTGAGATATCTGTCATTCATATATAACTAACCCAGAAATCATAGGGACCGCTTTTGTACCCTAATCCATAACAGTGCAGAATTCTTAACAGAAATTGTGAGTTCATGCTACAGTTAATGATATGAGGCTGTATTCTAGATACTATAAATATTTAAGTGCTCAGGTGTACTCATGTTCACATTCAAGCAGGCATTTTTAATATTAAAACTATTTACTAATCTTTCTAAAGAAGCCAAATCCAATCCGTGTATATCTATGTTATGCATGTTTATATTTGTCTTAGTCTATTTAGGCTGATATAATAAAATACCATGAACTGAATGTGTTAACAAACAACAAGCATTTATTTTTCATGGTTCTTGAGGCTAAGTCCATGGTCAAGGCTCTGGAAAATTCTGGTGAGCACTTGTTCTCCTTGGAGGGTGCATTTTAGCTGTGTCCTCTTGTGGCCAATGAACTCTCAGCCTCTTTTATAAGGGCTTTAATTCCATTTATGGGAGTACTCACCATACTTCTTAATATTATCATATTAAGGATTAAATTACAACACATGAATTTTAGAACATAAACTTCAGACAACAGGATATCTATAGCTAGAAATTTTTTTCTTTGAGCTTGAACCCTTATGCTTATTATTTTTTCTAATCTGGCATTACAAAATTAAACAAATCAAACTTTTCTCTACTGAAGAATACGTATATTTTAATTTACTTCATAGACATAAGGAGTTATTCAATGATTATAATTTGCCTTTCCATAATTATAGTCTAGGAAAAGAATATCCACTCTTTCACTTTTTACTCCAAATGTGGTAATTTTCCTATGGAACAGAATTATTATTATAATCTTAGTGCTTTTATAGGTAGATCTACATTTTTATGTTTCTATGCTATCATCAAAGCCCATTTCCATATACTGCCAACAGGTAACTGCTTGTTATGATGAAATGACAAAATCATTAATATCTACTATTAACTTATTTTTACACACTTTTAATTGCTTTGGGAAAATTTAATTACCTGTCTAATTAATAATACCTTTAATATTTATAACCTTTTATAGTTTTTAAAAGGATTTCATATAAAAGGAAAAGAAAAAAATATAAATATGTATATACATACACAAGATAGCTAAGATAATTGTACTACTAATTCTATTAGTTCAAGGAAAGGAACAGTTACTACTCATATTGTTTGATTAATTTTGCATGCCTATATCTGGTAATCTGAGCAATTGTTTAGAAGATATCAGGATACAATCTAACAACCTTTGTTAAATTCCTATCATCTTATCTCGAAATCCTATATCTCTGTAGTTTTGGGATTTTTTTGTTTTTGTTGTCATTTGTTTCTTTTTTTTTGTTTGTTTGTTTGTTTGTGTGAAAAGTTTGGAAGAGATGGCTTGGTTTTTTATCTTCCAAAACAAACAAGCTATACAAGTAATAAAAAGTAGCAAGCTACAGGAGACAGTCTTAAATCAGAAATATAGCATACCTAAGAAAAGGATGTTAAAAAAATGAAACAAAGAAATGAAACAAAAAATTTGAATTGCTTCAATAAGATATTCAAAAATATAAAAAGCAAAATTCTTCTATGTTAGTTTACTAGGGTTTTCAGAGCTAAAGATAAAAGACTAGGTAGATTAAATAACAGAAACTTGTTTTCTCCAAATTCTAGAGTCTGACAGTCAGAAATCAAAGTACAGGCAGGACTGGTGAACTCTTGAGGCCTCTTGTCTGAATGTGAAAATAGCTGCCCTCTTGTGATCTCTTTGCATGCTCACTTTTTTGTACACTTTCACCCCTGATGTTCCTTTCTTTTCTTACAAGGACACCAGTCCTACTAAGCTAGACCCCACACTAAAGGCCTCATTTTAGCCTAGTCATCACTTTAAAGCTCTTCTCTCTAATATGTAAGGTTATACTATTAAAGGCTGGGATTTCAAGATACAGTTGGGGTTAGGCAAGACAGAATCTCATGATGCTTTATTTCCCAAAAGATAAAGAAAAACTTTAGAATAATGACTGAAAATTAAATCATTTTTTCCTCTTCCTAACTCCCAAATATTACTTTCTAGATATCAAAGAACCAGAATTTAAAATTCTTATAGTCTTGCTAAAAGCATTTTTGAAAAAGTAGTTGTTATCTGACAGTAAACCTTCATCTAAATTATACAAACTAATAAATTTATTTTTTAAGAGTTTACTGTGAGAATTTTGTGATTTACAACAAATACTCATTTTCTAATATGCCTTATAATTTCCAATTAGCAAGAATTAACTAACTAAATACTATTTATTGATTTTTATTACTACTGGAATCCAAGGAAAATTATAATTTTCAAAAATCAAAATTGACCAGATAACTGTGACTGTATAGACAACTAAGGAAAATCAGAAGAACTAAAAATCAAGAATTAACATTGGATTAGCATATGGGAAAATGATGTCACTACTCTATTCTTGTATTTCTTTCATCTTTGATAATATCCTACTCTAAGAAGCATGATGAATATTGTTAAAGTGTTACTATAAAACCATTTGAGCTCTGATTCAGAGAGCAATATGAAACACCATCATTTTACGGAAAGAAATATGTAAAACAAGATTATCTATTTGAAAGTGTGTATTCTACTTTCTTCCCTCACTCACATTGAAAACTAGTGCTGAAATGAGGTTAATGTGATAGTAACATATAGCCTAATAAATCCAGAACAAAAGATAAGTATAGCATGTCCCTTTCCATGTGAATTAAGAATTTAATCATTTTGTTTCCACATTCAGAATGGCTGTTAGAAGAAAAGACTGTTTCTGACAGAGTCAGGAAATTAAAATTTAATTCGTATACAGATATAATGACCTCCTTTTTAAAAAGTGATGGTACTGATTAGAGTATTCATAATTGGAACTATAAAGAAACTGCAGAAGCAAGATTCAAGACTTGGCAATAAGTAAGAGACCTCAAGAGATAAGTAGAATTTCCCATATTCTCATTTAATAAGTTACTGTTTTTGTCTTGTCTGAGTGAAGGATCTGAGATATAGTGCTCATTATCATGATGCAGAGAGCTCTCTAGCAGAAATCAGATGACTATGTTCTTAGCTTAATTTAGTTTGACTTCTAAGCTTTCCAGAATATTTGTCCATCTCATGCTTAGAAAGACATACAGAAAGTATTCACAACACTTTATCTCCATCTATTCAGAGAAAGTATTACACATAAAAAGTTACCTCCTCATATTTCTCTGTTTCTCCCAAATATAGATTAATAAAAAGAATACATCAATATCTAGAATCCTTTTGTGATTTCAAGAAAAAAGAAGACAGGAAGAAATGAAGCAGCACACCCTGAGAGAACAGAGCACATCGCAAATGAGATAGAAAGAATCTGTTCCCCAATGGTCTGATTCAATGCTCTTCAAATATTTTTCACATGAATTTCATTGCAGAATTTAGATTCTTGAAATTTTATCCTGTTGATTACCTATGGTATTTAAATTAAATGATCTTGCAAGTACCCTGGCCTTGAATTCACTTATTTGGAAGAAAAGATGGGATTGTTTTTAGGAACTCTGTTCTCTTTACTTATAAGAATTAATGGTTTTTCTATCATACATACACACATACAAAGAATGAAAATGCATGATGTACATGTATCATTTGTAATTATAAAGCTAAAAAAAAACCTGTATCCATTTGGTGCTGTTCCAAGCTAGGTTTCCACACTTTCCCCACAAGGTGCTCACATGCACTTTACCTATGGTATTTGAAGCAAAGCTCAGATTTTACTAAGTCATGCATATGGGAATGGAAACCTATTTTAGGTTATGCTTTTCGGGCATTGCTTTGAATGCATGTGCAGTCTTAGCAATTATCTTCTGAAAATCAATAATTCTTTATTTACAACTCTATCAACTGAATGGTCAGTCATATTAAGGTACTTATACTTGACACAATACTCAAATCATGTGAAGTTTCATAGCAGATTATCACAAACATAACTGTATACAGGGAATCAGTGTGCTGTGACCATAAGGAGATGTGCACTTAGATAAATCCTAATATAGTTTCCTCATCTTCAATGGCAGTGACTAAAAAGCAGACTGCTTAAGGAAGACATTTTATGAATGTATATTTATTAGAATTATTCAAATTTTATTTCTTTTTTATTTTATTATATTTTATTAGTGCATGATAATGTTACAGAGTAGTGTTTTTACAGTTTTTATGCATTACATTCCTCATGAACAGTGGTACAGTTACAAAACAAATCTCAGTTCTTTTTGGAAAGTTAGCACATTCATATATGTGTGTCAGTATGTATGTATTTTCTCATATGTGAGAAAACATATACTCATTTTTCTTTTTAAATTTATTTTATTTTATATTAAAGAGAAGAAGAAGAAAACAAGTTAGAAATAAAACAGTATCAAATCAGGCTAATAAGACAGAACAATAACTAATACATTGTGCATTGTTATCTTCATAGAAGTTATTCAGAGTACAAGATAAAGGCATGAAATAATGTTTGACAATATTAGCATAAATGTTTCTTTTCAACGAACTAAGAGAAACTAGCTGTATAACTATCTTAACTATCTTGTGTGTGTATATATATATATATATTATATATATATATACACACACACACTTTTTTTCCCCTTTTCTCTTTTATCCATTCAAGTATTTAAGAAACACTTATTGACTAGCCCCTACATGTCAGGACCTAGGGCTCCAAAATAACCAACACAGACATGGCCTGCACAGCAGTTTGTCCAGCAGGAGCCACACACAGGTGACAAAAGTGCATGCAGCTCAAAGCAAGGAACGTGTTGAATGGGCATGATGTGCTCCAGAAGACAGTGCCAGCATCAGACACTTGGGGACATCCATGTATGAATTTAGGTCATCATTAAAATCTGAAGCTCAAGGACTAACTCTGGGTTGAATTTACAGATTTGTGTCACCAGCATGTAAAGTGGGTAACAGGTAAAACAATGACAGCAGAAGAGATGACCTATTAAAAGAGACAAGATACAAGGACAGAATCCCGTGTAGCACTTGTATTTAAAAGGCAGCCTTCTTCTCTGTGGTTTTCTGAAAATCTAGTCCTGATCTCTGCCTGCATAAAGATGGGAACAGACATTGTTTTAAGATAAGAAGCAGGCTCTTGTGATTTAAAATAGTTCTGAAGCTCACAGTTATGTCTTTATTATGTAACTTCTTTTACATGGATGGCTGCTTCCTGGAAAAAGAAAAAGGGTAAAATATTCTTTAGGTCCAAAATATCCTACTTGGAAATCAAAACTCATAAGAGATGAGGAAACGGAATCTGTATATTATAAAACTCCACTTATATCTTTGTGTATCTTAAGAATTTAAATGAATTTTTTTCTACATAACTTTACATAAACCAGCAGATAAACGCACTGAACATCCATTTACAGTCTTCTAAAGCAAGTACGAAGACAGGACTGATGTGTTTATTTGATACAATCTTGAAGGAAGGCTGGTCTCCTTAAAGCGTCACTGCACTTGGTCTGATAACAGGCAAACAATTTCACTTTATCTTAGGCAGCAAAGACAAGAAAGGCAAGTGTAATTTCTTCCATTCTCTTTAACAGATTTTCTTTTCACTCTGTTAAAATGAGATAATTTCCTTCAGACGTTAAAACATAGTTTTGAAAAAAAATTCTGCTATACATAATTACAATAGCCTGCCCCATGGAATGAGGCTCATCTTGAAGTAGAAGTTACTCTAAGGATAACGAGGCTATCAAGTTTAATCAAAGCATTTAAGCCTCAAACAGTGCTCTTCTCAATTTCTTTATCTTCTAAGTTTAACATTCACTTTAGTCTCAAAAATGACTTTATGTCAAAAAGATCTTTCTTGCTGTTATCAAATCTACTAATTTTGGAAATCATATTGCTAAAATACCAATTGTCATGCTTTTTACTATCTTCAAATCTAAATTATGGAATCACACTTTTTCTTCTGTAGCCACACTGATAAAAATAACTGGGAAGCTGGTACCTGTGGCATAACTCAAATCTCAAGATAAATTAAGTAACTAGCTATTATAAAACTTCAAAACCTAAAAGAAGAACAAAGTGGGAGTGTTATAGTGCTATTTTGCTGCTACCTCCAATCTTAGGAAATTACGTCTTTCATTGTGATGATTTCTACCAGGCCATTTCGGCACAGCTCAAGAATAGAAAGACTTTAACTGTTCACAGGTCTAGGGTATTCTGGAAAAACACAGGAAGTCTCCATCTTGTGTGCTGCAGGTGGGTCACAGCCTGGTTTTCAAGGGCACTTGAGTTATTACTTCTGGCTACAACATCTCTCCATCTTAAAGGGCTGGTGAGCCAGCATCACTTCTTCCAATCCATCCTACCTATGTTGCCACAATAAATCTACTAAAGCACAGATCTTTTTCTGTCATCCCCTTGTTGAAAGTCTCAAGGCCCTTTCCAAGTTTGATGATTTTAATCTATATCATGCATCCAAACTCTCCTCTGTCTAGTGCCTTATTGTCAAATATTTTCTTGTACACACCAGAGGCTCTAATAAAGCAAAATCCTCTTTTCACTATGTGCCTTATATTCTCCTTGCCCATACTTTTCCTGTAAGTTGCTTACTTGGAAGGCTGAAATAATCCCCCCTCAATTTTTTTTAAAAGTCCAGGTCTTTCAAAAACACCATTTTCTTTACAGTTGGTTCCTTGATCCCTGATTGCTCCATCTGGAATGACTTCTACTGAATTTTTACAGTGCTTCATCTGAAAGTCTACACCATTTTCTCTTTTTGAATTGTTCTTCGATATGTACCTAGTGCCCCAAGAAAATCAAGGTACCAAGCTCAAAAGAGTTTAATCTTTTGCCCTAGAAATATGTATTAAAAATTCAGGTAAAGATGGTTTCTTTTGGTGGAAATTAGTCCTGCATTTTTTTTCTACTGGTGTTCATATTTCTGTAAGATTTATTCTCATCTCTGCTGACAAGTATAAACGAATCAATTTTGTTTGATGCTGATAATGTACTCAAAGCTTTCTGTGATTTACTGAAATGAGTGTATGTTGGAAGGGTTATACAGAAAAAACATTTGTTTCCAATACTATAAAATGTACCCATTTTGGGATAAATAGCATGGGGAAATAAATTTTAAGTCAATATTTTCAGTTTATTCCCAGAATGTTACATTGTATTTTCCAACAGGGATTTTTTTTTTGGTTGGTCTGAAACTCAGCTACGTGTCAACTAAATTAGTATTCATGTTTCTCATTAAAACAAATGCACTCTGATAGCTGAAGAATTGAATTTATTGTAACAAAAAATGCTCACAGTACTGACTCTGTAGGATTTTGTTGGGGAATTACATAATGAAAGCAGTCTATTCTTTAAGCTAGTTCAAAGTCTAGCAGCCCAAATTCAGCCACAACCACGTAAGAGCAATTAAAGAACATTTTGTTTGGATCTGTGTGCATGTGTAGACTCAGACTTGCCAATGCATTTGTTTAAATTTTCATTTACTTACACTATGTACACTTCCTCATTTTTATACTTGTTTCAATTGTTTTACAAAATATATATTACAGTAGTATAACTCAGGCAATATAAAATTATAACAACTTGAGCTTCTCAAAGGACACTTGACTTTGGAATATTTAACTGTTTTCATATAGTCAATGTAAGAAGTGAAAAACCCAGGCATAAACAGTTTTCATGGCACATTTACACAGTTCAACTTATTCTACTATGCAACTTTTATTGAAGCAAAACTGTAAAATTTGAAAAACCCAGCAGTCTGAGACTTCTTGATGCTCTGCCAAGTACTTATTCAATTTAACTGCTTACCTTAATGGAAGAATTTGCTTGATAACCAGATTATTTATTTTTATTTTGACTGCTGCTTTTATACAATGGTTGTTAACTGGTTTCTATCCTCCAAATTCCCCTGAGCATTATAAACCTTTTAGAATAAAACAATTTTGTAAATAAAAAGGAACTTGACAATCACCCTAAATCCCCTTCTCTAGATAAGAATCTGAGACCTAGAGTGGTTAATTGCCAAAAATCATTTAATTATTTACTGTAACTGGAACTTAGATTTCTGCGTTCTGAGCTGAATGATTAATTTACTGCAATAAGTCCTTAGAAAATATTCTAGTTATCATTAACTTTATGAGATACTTGGTCTGTTAAAAGTGGCTATTATGAAGAACTGGTCTTCAGTTAATTACATGTGCATTACCAAGCTATTTATTTTCCAACATAAATGTTTCTTTTAATGGCTTTTCCTAAAAATAATTTTTCCTTTCATGATTTTTAGCCATTTCTCAGTGGTCCTTTTACCTTTATTTCTGCTATTGATGTATATCAAATGCATTTGTTTTTCCCTAAAATATTACCCATATCTCAGTCCCTGAACATCTTTTATCTAACATGGGTGTGATATCGTCAAAGAACTCCTGCGTATTATCTATGCAAGCCAAACCATCTTGGATAGCCATTCCCCAGTCATGCTTCAGCAATTTGTATGAGATGATTGCTTGCTAACCTCCTGGGGTCTTCATCATTTCAATTAGCACAGAAAGGAGGGAGAGTTAAAAAAATATTCACTCTACTTGGTACTTGTGGCTAATGTTCATATTGTTTCTCGATTCAGAAGAAGGCCAAAGTTTGACAATAGTTTATAACATTCCTGAAGCTTAGTTTTTCTCAGGAAGAGCACCGATAGCTTTAGTATTTTTATATTCCACAGTTGCACATATTTTTCTTTTGTTTTCATATGAACATAAAGAGAAGACGTATTTGTACAAGTTAGGAGAAAAAATTGTGCTACTGTGATGTTGGATTTTAAATAAAGGGGAGAAGAATTAGCTTCTGTATGACAAGGTGATTGTGTTTTCATTTATTGTTACTCTGAGGCCTGTAAATTCTTTGTTCTCAATTTAATTTCTAGAAGAGAGGCATTATCTTGTAAGATTATATATATATATACTTTTTTTTTTTTTGTGGCACCGGTGATCGAACTCACAACCTCGCACCTGCCAGGGCAGGTGCTTAAGCCGCTGAGCCAAACTCCCAGCCCTGGTTTTTGAGGCAGGGTCGCACTATGTACCTGAGGTCGGCCTTGTGCTTGCGTTGTAGCCCAAGCTGGCCTCGAACTCACAACGCTCCTCCTACCTCAGCCTCCGGAGTGCTGGGATTAAAGGCGTCCGCCACCACGCCCGGCTCCGATATTTTATATTTCATTATAAAATGATTAGATAGCTAAAGCAAGCTTGACTAAATTATGGGTATTCAAAAGCAGAATTTTCAGTTCCAAATTTAGTGTTACACAATTGGACGTGTCAATTACTGGCAATAAAACCATGACTGGAGTAGACCCGTGAGCACGTTTAGCTGGCTCCAGAATGTGTGCTGTGAAATAAATTTAAAATTTAATTGATCATTTTATAATAAAACAAAACTTTCATGGACTAGAAATATTGTTTAATGATAATATGAAAACGATGAGAAAATACATACCTCTGGCTTATTTCTTGATAATGTGACATGCCAGAATGAATTTACTTCTCTTTAAATATACTTTAAAGCAAAAAAGGCAAAGAACATTTGCAACATACATAAGAGTGAATTTTATTAACTAGTGCGAAACTAGCTAATTTTCAGGAAATATAGGTATTTAAAGTGGACTCTAAAGATATAACTCATCATTCATTGTATCTTGCAAATGTATTATTTCTATGATTGAAGCCATAATTTAGATTTAGTGTGAAAGATGTGACAGCATCATTAATAAATAATTTTCTAGACATCCCCTGTTCCCAGATAGGCAGTACTAATATACTGAAAATGGCCATACTTCCAAAACTGGTGTACAAATTTAATACAATCCCAAATCAAAATGCTAGTAGCATTCTTCACAGACCTAGAGAAAATAATCCTAAAATTCATATGGAACAAAATAGAGACCTAGAAAGGCAAAAGCAGTTCTGAGCAACAAGGACAAGATGTTAGTAATCACAGTCTGGGGCTTCAAAATACACTATAAAGCTACAATGATGAAAAAAGCATGATATTGATAAAAAGTAGACTCAAAAATCACCGGAACAGAATAGAATATGCAAAAACAACTCCAAGCATTCTCAGCTACATTATCTTTGACAAAGGGGCCAAACATCTTCCTTTGAGAAAAGATAGTCTCCTTAACAAATAGCACTGGGAACACTGGCTATATATATGCTGACCATTGAACCTAGACCCATACTTCTCATCATGCACTAAACTAAAATGGACCAAAGATACAGATATTAAAACAGAAACACTTAATCTGCTGGAATATAGAATAGGTAAAGACATAAGTGTAGGCAAAGACATTATGAACAACACCTGACTCTATAGGATATATCACAAGAATCAACAAATGGGGTAACATCAAATTAAAAAACTTCTACACAGTGAAGAAAATCATCAATAGAGTGAAGAAACAGTCTATAGAATGAGAAAAATTTTCCAGCTACTCCTAAGACACAGGACTAATATCTAGAATATGTAAAGAACTAAAAAAATTAGATGCCCCAAATTTAAAGACCCATCCAAAAATGGACATCTGAAATAAATAGACACTTCTCAGATTAAGTACAAATGATCAATAAATATATTTAAAAATGTTCAATATCACTGGCCATTTGAGAAATGCAAATTATGACACTGACATTCCATCTTACTCGAAAGAGTGGCTGTCATCGAGAAATGAACTTAGAATCATTTATAGCAAGAAATGGAGAAAAATGACCCTTCTTCAATGTTAGTGGGAGTGTAAATTGGTATAACCACTAGGAAAATCAGCATGAAGATTCTTAAAACTAAACTAGAGGTTCCATTTGACCCAGCTACTCCTCTTGTAGTTATCTTCCTGAAAGAGTTACAGTCATCACACCACAGTGATACATGCACCCTCTTATTTATAGCAGTGCAATTTATAATAGCTCGATCTTGGAAACAGCCCATATGCTTATCAACAGAAGAATGGATAAAGACAATGTGGTATTTATATTTAATGGAATACTACTCTGCCATAAAGAAAAATAAACAAAATATTTTTAGGTAAATAGATGCAAACAGAGACCATATCCTAAAGTGAAATAAATCAAACACATGCATTTAAATATTGTGTTGTTTCTCTTTTGTGAGAAACCCAAAGTATAAACGATGTGCAGAATAGAGGATAGATATTAGGAAGTTGAAAAAGACTGTTCAAATGGGAAGAAGAACATTTGGGGAGGAGGAGGAAAGGAAGAGACTGGAGAGTTAAAAGAAATAAATGAAGAAAAGCAAAATAGAGCTTTTGTAAAAGGGAAAGGAGAAAAGGGTTGGAGGGAGGGGAGGAGACAGGGATTTAAAAAAAAAGAATTGAGATGTGTTATGCACAAATACAAACCCCTCATGATGCATGTTTTCAATAAGTCCTGCATATAGGTACTAAAAAATACTTTCTGTGTTGCTCATTAAATAATAGAATGAAAAATGAGAATAGAGGAAATTGAAGTTGTCTTTCGAATTATGATTCATTTAAAACACACTTCTCTAAATCATATATAAGAGGAACAGTGTTAGATCCCTTAGGAAATTGTACTAAACTCCATGGCTCAAAACCACTGCTGCCGCTAAGAAGCTCACATCTAATGAAATAGGGAAGTGTTTTTTTTTTCTCTTTTGCTCATAACCAGCCAGTTTTTCCCATTTTAGTTTGATAAAAAGTCAAAATCACTAGACGTGGTGGTGCACACCTGTAATTTCAGCACTAGTGAAGTTGAGGCAGGAGGATCACTGTGAGTTCCAGGCCAGTCTGGGCTACAAAGTGAGTTCAAGGCCAGCCTGAATTGCATAGCAAGACCTTGTCTAAAAAATACAAAAAAAAAAAAAATCAAGATCATTACTTCATATGCCTTGTGACCTACAATTCAGCACTTACCCCTGTTCTGCTAGCCTTTTGTTATACGCTATCAACATGAGTTTTGTTACTGCAACTCCAACAAGCCAGGCACATCCAGCCCCATGGCTCCAGTACGTCTTCCCAAAGGCTACCGACAGAGCCAACTCCTTCACCTCACTCGAATGTTCACATGAAGTTCTCAGTGACACCAACTTGGCCTTTCTTTTTAAAATTAAAACCCATCCCCTCACTTCATATTTCCTTCATAGTTATTTTCTAAAATTCAGTGCTACCCAACATGCTACATATTACACTTACTCATTGTTTATGTTGTTGATTTTGTAATGGAATGCAAGATCCACAAGAGCAGGAAGTTTTGCCTCCTCCATTCTCTGTAATTCTCCCCTGCCTGTGAACATAGCTTGTCACAGAGCAGAGCTTAGTACATTTTTGTGTAATGGATGGATACATAAAACTATGTCAACTAGTAGCTGCAATTTGATAGACACTAAATGGTGTAGGCAGCTAATGGATACAGTCCTTAAATTATGGGACTCTACATATTTGTGTTTAGAAAATGGCTTTCTGCAAGTGGAATTCAGTCTGGTTCATGTTCTGAAAAATGGTCTTATATAATTAATAAATTACTTTCTGCATTCCAGAAAGTAATTGATAATACAGTACTTTTACTTTTTTTTCATTTTAAATAGATCTTTTGCTTTGAAGGCAACCAAGTGGTAGAGGGGAGGTAGGAAGAGGAGCAGAAGGGGATGAAAAAAGAATAAAGATGTGTTATGTCCATGAATTAACCATTCATAAGGAATACAATCATTATGCACTGCAAACGTGTATGAATAAAAATAACAATTTAGTAAAAAATAATACTTACAAATATATCTATTATTTTCTGAGAGTAATTATGAAAATGCATCAACTGTTATGAATAATTTCACTTAAAATATGCAATGCTTGATAATAGATCTTAAATACAAAATTAATTTCTACTTTTCTTTCTAATTAGCCTCCTCCTATTTGGAGTCTTAATAGCTGAAATAACAAAGATTCATCATGTTTTTAATCAAATTAGCAGGCAGATTTCCTCCTTTATTGCCATTCCATAAAAATCTATTTAGCATAAAATAAGCTTGCTGTAGTATTTCCAGGCAATATTTGATTATGTACAGATTCAAATGCTTCTAATTCTAACCAATTGTTGACGGGTACATCTGATTGTATGTTCACTTCTAATTCAGCAATCTGGTTTTCCAGTTGTTTCAATTGGCATATCATGCTCTTCCCCTATCAGCAGAAAAAAAATACAATAGCCCTGCATAGCAATGATCAAACAATTTTCCTAAATGAATAAGAGGTGTTCTTTATGGGCAACAGTGGAAGCTGCAAGCAAATATCATCATTTGTTCAACTAATTGGAGAAAAAAATCACTAAAAAATAGAGGATTTAGAAGTTAATTTTCCAGAAATTCAAGTCACAGGTGATGCAATATTATATTATCACTCTGTGTGTGTGTGTGTGTGTGTGTGTATAACTGCAGGCTTCACTGTCAACATTTTTTTTTTCTTTTGTGGTGCTGAGAATTGAACCCAGGACCTTATGCACACTAGGAAAGCACTCTACTACCTTACCTTAAGGCTCCATGTTGAGAAAACATGAGAATACTGACCCAGAAAGGAGTCCCCAGGAGACCCAGATTAGAAGGGAAGAGCATATGGTTATGCAGAACACTTCATCAAGACAGGCACCTCCTTCCTTGCCAAGAGAGGCTTTTTGAATCAGGTGCACAGCCAGAGTTACCTATAACCAAGCGGCAGAAAACAAACCAGATGGGAGGCATGGAATGCAAAGAGTGAATTTGTTTAAATTATTTACATGATATCCTTTTCTTTTCTCTATCATGTGTTTATTTCCTAGCCTCTAGTAGGGAAGTACATTCCTCTGTACATAAAGGCATGATTAGGTCATCCTATCAAAATTTCCATTTACTCGCCAACTTGTTATCTTTATATTTTAAACAAATCTCTTGAGCAAATACTGATAGTACATTAGCTACCAAGTGTCCTGTGGTTATTACACTTGTACTGATTATATCATATGCCTGAGGGTTGGTGATTGAGGGCTGGAGAAAATTGAAAAAAGAAGAAGAAATAAAGAAAGGGGAAAATAGGAGGGAAGATAGAGAGACAAAGGGAGGGGGAGAGATGGAAATAGGAAGGAATGGAGGAAGGAAAAGTAGGAAAGAAGGAAGAAATGGAGGGAGGAAGAAAAGAAGGATGAAAATAACCATATAACTTTTCTGATTCAAGAATCTATCTTCTTGTTTACCTCTAAATGCTTCTCTTATGGGGTCCTTCTCAGCCTCACTGCCTAGACACACTGCAAGGCTTACAGTTTTTCAGCCACACAGCTGGTTCTTGTTTCTTTGCTTCAGTTCCTGTTCCTCCCAGTCTGGAATGTCATGCACTCAGAAATGTTTCCTAAACCTCCACACCTTTCTTGACCATCTGCACTTAATCTTTACTATCCTGTATCTTCTGTTTTAATTTTAATGATTATAGTTCACTCAGAAAGTATTAATTTATATGATTATTTTAATATGTTTGGGTCTGAAAAAACTCATTACAAAGTGCTACCTTTATGTTCTTCTTTTTCCAACACCAAAGACAGTGCCTGGAAAGTTAAAATTGTGTTGGCTTGATTTTTAACTGTGACATTGAGGAATTATGACATTGAATGAAAGATCGCTTTCTTAGTCTGAGATGTATAATAAAGTATCATAAAATAAGTAGTTTATAAATAAACAACATAAATTTTTTATCTTAATTATGGAGTACAAGATCAAAGGATTAATACATTAGGTGTCTCCTGAGGGTCTTCTTCTCTTTACATCCTCACGTGGCAGGAAGAGGTAAAGCAGCTCTCTGGGCCCACTTTCTAAGGGTGCTAATCACATTCATGATCTCATCACCTCCAGAAGGCCTACTTAATATTTTTTCATTAGGGATTAGGTTTCAACACAGGAGTCCTGGTGGAGATAAAACACATTTAGAACACAGCAACTCTAAACTTCATTAAGATTCCATTGTTCTTTCTGAAATATAGATAAATTGCCTGCCTTCTCAAAGTCACAAGTATTTGTGAAAATTACATGATACAACCTTTGTAAATGAAATACTTGTTAAAAATATACATTGCTGTGATCTTAATTTTGTCATTATGATAAAAATTTGATAACCCTATAGTTCCTATGGCTATGATTTTTTTGGGGGTGGTAAAATTAATAAGAAGATACCAACATTAGCACAATATAGAATATTAGAGATTAATGTGTAAATGGCACTCCCTACACATATTTCTATTTTAGTGAATTTCTTGAATGCATTGACAAAATAATATATAATGATCCTTTTAATAGTTACTCACTTTTATAACATTCTTTTCACAACTTGTGATATTTTCTTTATACCAGACTCAAATACAGAGAAAATGAATTACTTAGGTGGTGATGAGGCATATACCAAGAGAGTGAAAAGAAAAGCAGTGTCTCATTTAAGATAAGATTAAGTTGACTGTACTATGCTCATTCATAATGAATATTTAAATTGCCCCTAATTAAAGTTTATCCTGGATTTTCTGATTCTGTTCCTTTGTAGATTTTCTGGTCTTTATTCCCTCCTTCCCTTTGACCAGATGAGGCCAGCTTTTTCTCTCAAGTTACAGTAAATTCGACACTAACATAGCTCAGCTCTACTCTAGCTTTGCTGCTGTTTATTACTGGATCTTGCTGTAGTTCTTCTATTTGGAGCCAGAGGGAAGATACTTTGATGGCTTCCTTCTGCTGGAAGGACAGATTAAACTTGCTTTTAGTAACATTTGTTAAAATAAGTAAATGTATAGATAGATTTAGGACATGAAAACTTGCCTTAGGAATAGAACATTTAATGTTACTTATATTCTTTTTCATCTTTCTCCATGTCAGGAATTACTAGATTTTACAATGTCTTAGGACAATTTATGAGCAAAATGTTTAAGTGTGGATGCTGTTGGACAGTCATTACTTTAAAAATTTCTTTTACAAATAACCATGTACTGTTTGGATGTGTTTGCACTAATTCTGACAGACAGCAGATATGAGAGGGGACAGAATAGGGAGATGCATATTTAACAGACAGGAAAGAGTGGAGTTGTGAATCATAGGCAAGCAGCCAAATCACAGTCAGCAAAATCCCAATGAGGACAATGCGAATCTGGAAGTAGTAGTATGTCAGCGGGTCAGGTCCAAGCGAGGACTGTTACTATGCCTATTAATTCTCTACCTCTCCCCGTAGCCCCCAGGTTCTCAGCTTGTTGAGTAACTCGAGTTCTCTTTCAAAACTTAGAGTGAGTTAATTCCCAGTGCTTTCTATGCCCTCCATTCCAGTCACTACATAAAATGAAAGCCTCTGAAAATTTACACTGTCCTCTCTCCCATCACGTTGCTCCTTGCTCTGTCTTCGCCTCTTGCACCCAAACCCTTCTTTCTCTGTGCCTCTGAAAGCCTCAGAGTTTTTGCCTTAACATTCTTGCTGTTTCTAGAGGCTCCCCATTTTCTTACAACCCACCCCCCTCATAGTCCCTTCTTCCCACCACTTTTCTGTTTTCTTTCTTTTAAATTTTTTTATTTTATTTTAAAGAGGTTATAACAGAATAAAACCAATCATAACAAACCAGTGTATGAGATACGGGACTTCTAAACATTATGAAATCAACAGTAGTTACCATAATGCCTTTTGATGTCTTCAACATAGCTGCAGATAACTTCAGACATAGTAAAAATCAAACTTAACAGAATGGAATAGAAACAATAAAAACAAAACTGCGAGTGCAAAAACGGGCTTCAAATCAAGTCAATAGTAAATCCAAAATTGCTACCATAATACATTTTGCTATCCTTGAAATAACTTCTCCTGCTATCAGATTTAACATAATCAAACAAAACAAAAGAAAATAAAACCCAGCCCAACAAAACAGTAGAAATGATATAGGACCTTAAAAGAAGACCAGAGGGAATAAACAGTGGCTGCAACCCTCAGGAGATCTCCCCTAGATGACACTGCTTAGTGATATCCTCTGAACCTATGATCAGACTACTGGCCCTAAACATGCAATGTTAGTGAAACATCAAAGCACCACAGGCATCCAATTGCAATTCACCTTGATAACTATTGTCACAGCCTGTGTTTCTCTGGATAAGCCAGGCACTTGGGGGTGGGAAGATTGGTATTTCTTGTTTGCCAGCCTGTGCACCAGAAGGGGCTGGGGTCTGGTTGTTTCTAGTCTGGCCATGGCCCATGCATGGGGCTGGTTCCCAAACGGGCCTTGTTTGCTGGTGTGGCCATTTTTCTTTCTCCCCCAAGTCTGCAAAAGGTGCTGACTTACAGGGAGAGGCTTGGGTCTAGCAGTTCCCAGTCTGCTGGTGGTCTGCACATCCCCCTACCACCTTTCATCATGTTCTCCCTTTGGGTAAAATCTCCCATGTATTTGAGGTCTTGTTATGCAGGTAGATTATTTTCCATCTTTTCTTTTTCCTACTTACCATCTACCATTCTGCTTCCTATATGCTTTCAACAGTTCCTGTTGTCATTTGGCTTTTAACTATTCCTTTTAAGATCATCTTGCTCTAATAGAAGACACCTATAGCCTTCATACAATATTTCAACATTATGTCTGCCCACATTATCGCTCCAGTAACTCATCTGCACACCCCTTCAATTATCATTCGAAGGATCAAGCATCGCAGTCTGTGTAATTCTGAATTTTATATCACACCCTGCAACTTCTTATCTCACCTTTCTCAACACCTTGCTTCCACTATCATATACCACTGAATTTACTTGAACTGTAAACCTTCTTCTTCCTTTATCATCCTTTACCTATCTTATCCCATTCTCTCATTTTGAAAAACCCACAAAACACTCAACTTCTTTCTGCTTTGACTTGGGTCAATATGTTTTTTCATGTCTAGTGTGCCGACTGCTGACTTCTTACAGAGAAAATTATGCAACTCAATGGCATTACACCAATACAAAACATTGTTCCCAACTCATTTGGGTCCACTGCAACCTGACACACTACTAGCCATTCTCTCATTATTTCTCACAGAGGTGTTCTTATAATCGTCAGAACTTTCTTAAAGTTCCTAGCATTTAAACTTCTTTTCATACTCAAAGAATTTGCCTTCTACTTCAAAGAGAATATAAAATCCAACAGATGGAGAAATTTCTCTATTTTCCATATTTAAATTTACCAAGTTATCTATATGCATTTTCATCATTACCATTTTTCCCTTAGTCACTGCAAAAGATGAATCTCTCTGGATATAATCTCTTCCTGCTTCAAGAATATGAATTAGTCAACCATCTCTTTGCCTGCATTTCAATGTTTTTCCTCTTTATTAAACTTCTTCTACCTCTGAAATAAAGGAAAAACAAAATTATGCTTTCTACCTATATCTCTCTGGTACTATCTTGGCACTCCTTCCCATCAAAATTAATTTTCTGGAAATGATTGCTTGTATTTGCCATCTCTGCTTCCAAATCTTCTACTATATTTCATTATCTGACATTACTGAAATTGTTTTACTGAAATTATGCTAGACTTGGTCACTAACAACTTATTTTCTATTAAATTCAATGCACATTATTTCATTTATGTATTTCTGAATGTTTTCTACAGAATTGAAAATTACTTTCTCTTTCTTGATACTCTCTCCACATTTAATATACATGTCCTCACGTTCAGATTTCTTTCTATCTGAGAAGCTTATTAAGTCACCTAATTATTATTTGTTATTGTTTATTGCTGTATTTCACACTCCAACCTATGTCTCTAAGTTACTACATTCATTCTTATGACTTTACCACCTATTTGCTGTAGCCTGTCTTTTTTTGATTTCTGAAGTTCTAAACCCAAGTATACATTACCGATGTCTTCCTTGAATCTACCTTCATGAAACATTCTCTACTTTCTTGTTTCTTTTATGTAACTTGTCCTAATGCTCACTATGTACCTAACTCATGAATGTAACTAATTCATGCATTCTAATCCATTAACATCCAGCTAATCTTGAAATCTCAAAATTCATATTTAATACATTTTATGTCATTTTCTTTCTAATATAATTAAAATGTTTATTTTTATTTTGATTAGTAAAAAAGTATCCTAAATTGTTTTACTACCATTCTCATTGCTACTAAAGTGATCATTTTAAAGAGAAATTTGGAAAAGTTCTAAATTTTTCAGGAAGGTATAAAAGATCCTTTACAGCTTGGGTGCTGTTTCCTTCTGCAAACTTTCACCTGTTTCTCTCAAAATATTTGTGGCAGATATCCTTTTTGCAGGGCTTATCAGAACATTTCCTATGCGAAAGGAAAACTGAGAGGTGACCATTTTAGGTGACATTTCTAAAATTAATGTCATTACTGAACACTTTTTCTTTTTTATAAGAATTGATAAAAATCTCTTAAAACTAGTTTTCTAATATTTAGGGAAATGGCACATACCACAATGATATATGTTCAAATCTGTTCAAAGGAGAGAGAAACGGGGTGGGGGAAAGGAGAAAAGAAGAAAAAGAGAAGCAAAAGAATATATATCTTAACTATCATAAATAAGATAGTTATATTGCTATTTTCCTTTTGCTCATTGAAAAGAAAGATTTGCACTAATATTGTTGACAATTTAATGCCTTTATCTCGTACTCTGAGTAACTAATTTAAAGATAACAATACTCAATGTATTAACCAATGTTACTCTCCTATTATCTTGCTTTGAAATTTTGTTTTTTCCTCTTTAAAATAAAATTTAAAACAAGATTAATATTATAAAATATGAAGACCAATAATTAAAAATATACTTTTTGGAAGAAACTGCTCTTGAATAGGATAGTTTCTATACTGGATTAAATATAATATTTCACAAATATAATGACCTTGAGATAATTTTAAAACTCCTGTGACTTCTAATCAAAGAAATGCAAATAAACCTGCATTTGTCTATATTAGCAAAAGTAATGTATATTCTATAAAAAACCTCTTTATTACTCAAAAATTAGACTGTTTTAAAATTATTACTTAATTCTAAGGTAGAATATGGAGATAAAACAAATTTCATTATCTCTTTCAAATATAGCTGCATTTCTCTTAAGATTTTATATATGTAATGCATAGCATACTTTAGATATTTCAACATGACAACAGAAGAAAATGCATATTCATAGTGGTAAATAAAAGTAGACCATAAGGTTGAATTCTTATCTAATGTATAATTTTAATATCTAAATACTGGCCATTTTTTGAACATGGAGATTAAACTGAAATTTGCATTTTCTTGAAAGAAAATATAATGAGTAGTACATAAATTTTTTCCACAAGAGTGACCTCTGCCTTACTGGTGTCTAATTCTTTTGACACTTTTTGTTTGGGATTTTTATCCCAAGTTCACAAATTTTAAGTAGTTTTCAAGAATTTTCACTTTAAAAGAGATAACACATACTGCAGAAAAGCTGGGTTTTCTTCCTTAGTCAAATTCATTTGTAGACACTTAAAAATTCATGTAGTTACAGTGACTAAGGATGTAAGACATAGGAAGAAAAGAAGTGAAAGGATGTCTTATTAATAAAGCTAAATCAGTCCTGGCTGCTGCCTCCACAGCTCCTGAGTTGCTAACAGACCATACTATAATATAATTTCAGACCTGTTAATTATATCCTTTACCTTTTTATAAAGCATCTGTCTCTCTTTTTCTTGCCTGAAGAAGTGTCACTTTTAATTTTACTTCTCTTGTAAAACTGAAGTGTTAAAAAAACCCAAAGGTGCTTGGGCTTTATTTCCTAGGAATATTGCTTCACATATCTTTCTTTGGGAGCCCTAATTTTTCATCATTGGCATTCAGATCTATTGTTATAATGTAAGAAATGAAAAAATAGAAATACATGAAAGAAAAAATAAAGAATCAAAAACCAAAAATTGTTCTCTACCTTTACTAAGGTTATTCTGACTCCTCTATGTAAAGACTTTTGAATACTTCTTTATTTACAAAATCATTTCCCCAAAAGGTATAGTAAAAACTAGTTCTTTATTGAAAAACCATTGGTATCCTATTTTTTAATCAAGAAAGGTCAATACTAACTTAAAACTGACATGTGCATTTTAGTATCTTATCCTTGAAGGAGAAAAAAAGAGAACAAATATGTAGAATAGCCATCAAAAATAGCTGAGAAAAATAAAAAAATTAGCAGCTCAACAGACGAGCAGTTATAAGCAGCAGATAAGTTTCCTTTTTTATTTTTCATTAGAATTTCTATAGAGTTCTTTAGATTACAGCTTCAGGATCCTTTTAATATGTAATTGCAAAATAAATGCTTAATTCCAGGATAGATTTAGAATTACAGAACTTTGCAAAACTAATACAGACTTTTGGTATGTTACTAACTTAATTTCCTCTATTCCTAATATTTTATATGACTATTGTTTATTTGTCAAAATAATGGAACAATATTGATACATTATTATTCAATAAATTGTTTTAGTCAGATTTTCTTCATTTGTACTTGACGTTTCTTTCTTTTTTCTATTTTCTATTTTTCATTTCTTCTATTTTTTTTCTATTCCAGAATCCCATTTTATACTATATTACACTTGAGTACGTCTCCTTAGACTCCTGTTTGCAGAGACAGTTTCTCAGTTTTCTTGGTTTTACTGACCTTGAAATTATTGAGTACTACTAATCAGATATTTGTAGACTATTCCTCAATTTGGATTAATTGGATATTTTTATCATGGTTAGCCATGGTGTTTTTGGAGGAAGCTCAAAGAGGGAAGGTACCATTCCTATGATGTCCTAATGAAGACAGAGTCTCTGACCAGACTGGTTGATTCTAACTTTTATACTTGGATTAAGCAGTGTTTATCATGGTTTACTCCATTTCTCTGTGGTATGATTTGGGAGCAGGTCATTTTGTACAGGTTACACTTAAAGAAAGTAAGGTATGCTCCTTCTCTTTGAAGGAGGGCTATTTATATAAAGTGTTGAGACTTTTTTTTTGATCTGGAGCATGTATCTTTTCTCCTTTGTTTCTTTATCTAATAATACACTCATATATACAAGCTCTCATGGATTTATCTCATACACTGGATTGTAATATCATTTTATAGTATTTATTTTTGATCAAATTACTCTATGTTACTAAGAATTGAAAATCTTTTATTTCATCTCCTTTTCCTCTGATAAGCCCAACTTTTTTTGCATATTCCACTACTGCCTGGAAAATGAAATTCATTAGGCTCATCTGGTGAATTCTCTGTTCTAGTCCTAGAATCAGCCATTTCTCCAGTGTTGTGTTTCCTTTTGTCAGACAATGACATTAGATTCCCTTTACAATTTTAACAGGAAAGCTATTAGTATTTGGATGTTGGGGAATTAAAAAGTTCTACTTTTGATTTTTGTTAAGGAATATAATTGACTAGAAAATATGCCCCTTCACAAATATTTTGTTTAACACCTATCATGGAATAATTAAATGTCATTATACCTTTTCAAGTAAAAGCATATGTGGAAAAAAAGGGATTACGATTTACACATGTGACAGAAAAACATCTTCCTTCTAATCTTTAAGGAAAGAAGTTATATCTCATGGTTTCTATGCATTAGTGAACCTCACAAAATGCCTTGAATTAATGAATTCTTGAGAAAAGTTTCCTGATCAACTTCAGCTGACCATGAATATAAATTTTAAATACATATTATTCATATAATATCAAAGATTGATAAACTTAATCTTAAGGTTTTCATTTTCCATATACTATTTTTAAGGATGAAATCTGGGTACTATGAAGCCTCATCTCTTCCACACAGAACACTGCCACAGTTAAGTGATGCTCTACATTTTTTTGGAATAAAATTTGTTTTCTTTTAACATAAAAATCACTGTGATAACATACATGTACTGTGGAAAAGATACCCCTAATACAATATCAATATTTTTTCACTGAAAATCAATTATTGAATATTCAATATTCAAAAAGACAATTTTAGAAATATGAAAATGTTTGCCACACTTAAAGCATAAAGTATAATAAACATAAAATTATTTTGTAACTGCAAGAAAGATGATGTTGTCTATATATAACCTGGATAAACAGATGTAATGGGTTTCATTTCTTAGGAAAATAAAATCTAAACTTTCAATTATATCCATCAAGATTTACACTAAATATTCAGAAGCTCTGTGGCAGTGTTTGGAATACTGATATTACTTATGAATCAAGCTTCTGGTTCTTCTTCAGATATTAAGTCAATATATCATGCTTAAAGCTAAAAGATGAAGCCATTCGACCCTGTCAACCACTAGGAAACACAGTATATGACTTTCTATTTGATGATATTTCACCATAACAACCTACTGCTTCATGATCTATTGAAGCATACATGTGATTTTTAATTATGTCCAATGATACTTCATCAATATGTTTCTTAGTAAATGGAAGATAAGGGAAACTATTAAATGAGGTATACAGGTTGATCTATAAGTAATCAGGGTTTTTGATGCATTTCTTTTGGGATTCTAATACCTTCATCTCAGAAAAGTCATTTCTAGCAATGTGTATTGACCCAAACTAAAATAGATGTGGAATATATAATTGGAATATATGAGTGGTATATACTGTTTAAGGATAACTGGAAGTCACAGAAATTACTTTATTGAAGGAAAGGAAAAGAAAAAAGATATAAATTTGTATATATATGCATAAGATAGCTAAAATGATTATACTACAAATTCTATTAGTTCTTGGAACAGAACAGCTAATACTTATACAAGTAGGTCAATTTTGCATGTCTATATCTGGTAATCTAAGCAACTCTTTTGAGGATAACTGCAAAATAACAACCATTGTCAAATTCCTATCATCCTGTTAAGAAAGCTGATATTATTATTTTGGGTTTTTTTGTTGTTGTTTGTCTCTTTTGCTTCTTGTTTTTCTTGTCTGTGTTTTGTTTTTTTGTTTTTTGTTTCTTTCTTAAAATAAAGTTTAAAACAATAAAACAAAAGAAATCACTTTATTGGTCTTGGGAAGAAATTTATATTTTTTAGCATCTCTTTTCAGAAATATTTTTCCTTTTATTTCAAGTTATGGTAAGAAGACTTAGTAAGATCTCCCTTCTAACTAGTCTTTAAGTGTACCGTACAGTATTGTGACCTATGGATAAAATGTTGTGTAGCACAACTGTAAAACTCATTCATCTTTTACAACTGAAACTTTATGTTCATTAAATAGTAATGCCCCATTTCCCTCTCCCTCCAATATCTCTCCTTTCTACAAGAAAGATGCATAGTTTTACATTTACTATGTATATCCTTAGTGCACTTAGTGTAAGTAATTGTGTTATACCCCCAAAGGTTATTATTTCTTTTGATAATCAATCACGGTCAGAATTAATTAAATTGGCTGGTCACTGGTCTCCCTAGCTTATAGCGATCTGGGAATTGGCATTAATGTGCTACCTCTGACTTCCCTTATTAATATCTCACCCTGGGAACAATAATTGGGGTTCATTCATTTCTCATCTCAGTAGAACACTGTCTGAGGCTACAATATTTTTCTAAAGAATAACAAGTAATAGAGCCTCATAAGATAGTAACAACAGGGTATCCTGACACCTTCACCAGAGAGGAAGCCAGGACTTTTCCTTCCTACCAGCTGATAACGAGCTTCTCCACTCCCGTGCTGTCAGGAGGGCCACAGAGGTAACGTGGACATGTATTGCACGTGGCACTAATAAGATACCCCTTCCCTCCCTACTGAGGAAGAGTTAGAGGAAGGCTGGTGGAAAGTTTGGACTTTCAGGCTTCTGGGAAGATGATGGAACAGTAAGCAGCAGAGTAAACAGCCTCTATGAGAGAGACAGTCCAGATACTAGAATACAACATTGTGGGGAAGACAAGAAGGAAGGAGGTGGGTCCTCTGGACCTAGGAAGAATCTAAAGTAAGAATTGGAGCCCACAGAAAGAATAAAAAGAAAAACTTAAGTGAAGAAGAAGGCAGTAGCTGGTGACACTTTCACCTGGAGCCAGATCCACTGTGAGAAAGGAGCTGTTGGAACCTGGGGACACACAACCAAGGTGACGTGGTAGCTGGTGAGCCTGGAGGCCTCTGCAGAGAGAGGCAGCATTGGAGGGGAGCAGCAGTGGAGGAGAGTGGTGGACCTGGAAGACTGTACAGGCTGGTGGTGTGTGCAGAGGATCAGTCCTACCACAGGAGAGAGCAATTGACAGGGACCCATTTTGGAGTAGGGCCAGATAAGCCCAGAACCAGAACTGCTACTGGCTTCCTCCAGCAGTTCCTAGCTGGTCACAGACCAGTGGAAATTGCTTGGACTGAGCCCCGCCTCCGTGCACATTCTAGCGGCCCTTGTGGAGGTTCCCTGAAGGTAGCCAGCTTGGTTTGGAGGCAGCAGCCATTCCTGCCCCCATGTGCACTCCACCAGTCATTGGGGAGGCAACACAGGCTGGGAAAAGCAGCAGACAGTCCTGCACCAGCGTGCCTAATGGCCACCATCAGATACCCATAGCCAGCACTGGCTAGAAGAACCAAAAAGTCTCATTTTAGAGAAATTGTAGGCAATGCAGGAAGTGCCTGGGACTCCAGTACCCACTTGTCCAGAAGAACTCAGGAACATGTCAAGACAAAGAAGCAAAAGGCAGTCTTTGGCCTCCAATCCAAGGAAAGCAAGTCCAGGAGATGCAAACATGGAAGACATCAGGAGTTGCACACCTGAAGTTTCTGAAGCGATGCAACTAAAGTAAAGAAACAACTTCCTGAAGATATAAAAGAAATTAGAACAGAAATACTAACTTGGGTAAAAGAAGAAAGGAGAAACATATTAAAACAGTTGCTAAGTATCTCTAAGGAAGACATGGATAAAAAAATGGAGGAGTGTAGGAAAATGAGGGAAACCTTAACTGAACAATACAAAAATGATTTAGAATACATAAAACAGATTAAAAGAGATATCCAGGAAATTAAAAACTCTATTGAAAACTGTCAAAACCACTTGAAAGAAACTGAAGGTAGACTTTTAAACCTTGAAGACAGGTTTGCTGCTTCTGATCACGAAAGAAAGGTTCTCTTAAAAATAATAAGGAACCTGAAAGTAACAATTCAATGGCTGCAAGACAACCCAAAGAAACATAATTTAAGAATAATAGGTGTGAGTAAAAAAGCAGGGGTCAATACAAATGACACTAAAAGTCTATTTAAAGAAATAATATCAGAAAACTTCCCAAGCATGGGAAAAGGAAGTGACATTCAGAGAACTAAAGCTTATAGAACTCCAGCTAGCCATAACCAAAATAAATTTACACCCAGACATATAATAATCAAGATTCCAGAAATTCAACACAAGAACAGAATATTAAAAGCACAGAATATTATATAGGGAAAAGAAACAGATCACCTATACAGGAAAACCCATCGGAATCATGACAGATTTCTCAACACAAACCATCAAATCAAGAAGAGCTTGGAGTGAAGTATTTCCAGTCCTGAAAGAAAACAACTTCTAATCTGGATTGATGTACCCTGCAAAACTATCTTTCAAAATTAATGGAGAAACAAGATACTTCCATGACAAAGAACAATTGAAGGAATTCATGACCACCAAACCAACCCTACAAAGAATACTGAAGGACATTCTAGAGAAAGACAAAAAAAACCACAGCTCCAGGAACAGTAGCAGAGGGGTATCACTGAGTGGGGCAGACAATTGAATGGAGAGGAAAAATAGGCAGCCAATGGCAGGAAAATACAATGGCAGAGATGAGGCATGTTGGCCATAACCATTAATATAGATGGCTTCAATTCACCAATAAAAAGAAACACAGGCAGAGTGGATCAGAAGACATGATCCACCAAGATGCTTTATACAAGAAACACATTTAACTTGATAGGGGGTTCATAAACTGAAAGTCAAAGGAGAGATAACAATGCACTATGTGACAGGGAACCAGAAAGAAGTGGGGGTAGCTTGTACATTACCTGCAGAGTGGACAAGAAAGACATGGCATTTTTATACAATGGAAATTTTCTCAGCTATAAAGAAAGATAATCTCAAAGCTCTTGTAGATAAATGGATACAACTTGAGATCATGCTCATGGATGAAATGATTCAGAATCACATGGGTGAGCATCATGTTGTCTCCTTAGTATTAAAAACTGAAGGAGTTAGTAGGATTCAAAATACACAATACATATTGTGAAAGTAAAAGGGGAGGAAATGTCTAAAAAAGGAAGGCAGTGGCCATTGTTAATCTATTATTGTGGTTTGAATCCCGTATTGTTTTCGTTGTTCTGTTTGGTTTTATCCTGTTTTGGCTTGTCTAATTTTATTATGTTTGATGGCATGGACAGCTATTTCAATGATAACAAAATACATTATTGTAGTCATTATTGATTTCCTATTACCTTGTTTTGAAGCCCTATGTTGCTTTCATTGTTTTGTTTTGAGTGATTTTATTCTATTTTGATTTGTTTGATTGTATTATGTCTGATGATATAGGTAACTACTTAGAAGACAACAAGAGGCATTATGGTAACCAGTTGTTTTACTATTGTTTTGAAGTCCTGCATTGCTTTCACTGTTTTGTTTTTATTGGTTTTATTCTGTACTATTTTGTTTGATTTTATTATGCCTGATAGCATGGGCAGTTATTTTGAAGACAACAAGAGGGATTATGGTAGCCATTATTGATTTTCTTTTATCTTTTTTTGAAGTCACATATCATGTTCATTGTTTTGTTTTGACTGACTCTATTCTGCTTTATTTTGTTTGGTTTTATTCTCTTCAAAATAAAAAATAAATAAAAAAGAATAACAAGTAATGACTAAGCAAATATCTCTACACACAAATTTTCAGTCAATAAAATATTTTCTCTATATCTATAGTATGCCATACATACACATGCTTACATTTCAATATAATATATACATCTAAACTTACTTGCTATTGTAGAGAAAAGTAACAGCCAGAACATTCAAATGATAGTGTTGCTTCCACATCATCTGCCATTCATATGAAATATGAGAATGAAGAAAGTCATTTGATAATTTTGTTCTGTTTCCATGTTAAGCAATATGTGGATATAAGTTGTCTTGGACATAGAGTGACTTGTATTTTGTTTGGAAAATGCCATGAATTTTAAATATATCAGTTAACTGTTTCCCAAGTTTTCATAATAGGCATTGCACTGGGGGACAAGAACAAATGAATTAATTGCTCCTACATAATACAATTCAGATTATTAATCAAAAGTTCATTTAAAGTTTTAAAAATAGGGTTGATATATGTAAATAAAAAGTAAAATCTGTATACCACAAGGGAGAGGTAATATAATGCAATGATTACACATAGGGCTTCTGTAATTTATTGCTCTGGTTATAATTCCAGGTTTCTGTGGACTTTTGACAAATTACTTAACTTTATCTTAAATTGCTCTGTCTGGCAAGATGGAGTTAATGTTGGTACCTGTCTTGTAAGATTGCTAATAATCACATGAAATTATATATATATATATATATATATATATATATATATAATGCTGTTAACATTATGATTATCAAATTGGTAGCATTCAAATATTGGTAGGTACTTTTGGGAATTGGAAAATGTGCAATATAACCTAATGAAATATTTGGAGATAGGCATAGAGTTTTGTACATGGATAGAGAAATTTTTTTCCATCCTAAATATTAGATATTAGGTAAATGTTTTAAAATAAATAAATGGTTAAATTTTATGGTCATGGAATGTTACACAACTCTTAAAACAGTACTATTTACTTGTATGTGTTGACATGAAAAATATCAAAGGTACTATAACAGAAAAAAACATATAAAACTGTAAAATGACATAGTCTTATTTTTTTAATGTCAGTTGTATAAATACATAGATACCTTTATAATCTATTCATCAAAACATTATTTTTTACCTTTTGGTACCACTTTTTGAAATAGTGTACAGTCTACATATGAAATAGTGTACATTAATTTTACAATCAGTATTTTACTTGAATAATGAATTTGCTGTTTATATATACTCAAATCTCTTCTCTTTGTCTAGTAAGTGTCATCAATGTCTTGTTTGCTAGGTTTCTTTACTTAAAAGTTGAAAAGAGAAAGAAATTAATCATATCTGTCCCAATTGATGTAAAAAGTCAAGGTGTAGAAGACCTAGAACAGAGTCCACTGGTGGAATCTGAAACAGGGAAACTCCCTTCTGATGGACAAGCCTCCAAGAGCAGAGAAGAAGAAGGAAATAGCCTATCTTTTCCTACTGTCTCTTTCAAAGCTTTATCTGGAAGGATCCTATGCAAAGACAATAGACACAGAAACTTGGCACCCAGGTTGTGCATTAGGTCACCCTCTAGGAAGGGTGGAAGATGGAAAGAAGCAGACAGAAGGGCAAAGTGAGCAGGGACCTTCTGCACATGATGCTGTCATGGCATGAGAAAAATATAAATTCAATCAGAAGCAAACCAAGCAACCCACATCTGTGTAAAATAATTTTAATATTATCTTTATTTACTTTGACTATGAATATTCCATAGCAAAATATTAAGCAGAGTGAAACTATATCCAGATATTCTAGTCACGAAAAAAGCATAGAAACTTATAAGTGAAAAAATGTCTTTTTGAGGATCAGAAAGTGATACTTTTTACTTGAGAAGCGTACTGATTTGGAAATATCTTTAAGAACTATTAGACAAAATGAAAAAAAAGCTGTGATGCTCTATGTGTAAATTGTGATCCTTCCAGTAGGGCTGTTGAGACAATTTTTAACAGTCACAGAAAAATTATTACATATGAAGCATGAACCCTAATGTAAGAATTATACACCTTAATTATGTTGTATCTCAGGAGATAGGGGTAGTTTCATCTTCATTTTATAGATGAAGATGTGAAACCTACTACAGTAAGTAACTTTGCCCAGGGTCCCTCAAACAGCAAATTGTGGAGCTAAAGTCTGGACCTGACATTTACTACCTAAATTATAAGATATGCTTATATTCTTTGGGGAAAACCCCCCTATGCACTCAAATATTTGTAGTGAATTTGATACTGTTTTTTTTTTCTCTCCTAGGTTTCTTTACATCCTCTTACTCTATTCTTAGCTGCTTTCAGTTATTTCAAAAAATTACTATGGATATGTAAAGGATTGTCTTCCATATATGGAAAAATTTTCACAACACTTCTACATGTTTAGTGCTATTTGTTTTTTGGTAATGACATTTAAAGATTTTGATTATATATCATAGTAAGAAATACCTATATCATTACCCAACACACACACACACACACACACACACACACACACAAACACACACACATAAGATGTGTATCTATCATACACAAGAATCTGAATAGAAGTAAATTGCTCAGAATTAGTCAAAATACTACATATTGTGTATTTTCTTTGAATTTTAGAAATAGGAATTTAAAAATGAATTTTTACATAGGGCAATTATGTTTCAAGAAATGTTTTTAAGAAAGCTCATGGGAATTCATATATGCTTATAATATTACAGCATAGATTTTGTTAAAGTACCTCCAAGATATATTATAAAACATTTTCTCATGTAAAAATGAATGTGTCCTAATCACCAAAATACAACAAAACAGAAAAAAAATTGGAGTGCTAATGGCTAGCAAACGATAACTAGCCTAGAATTGTCAAGGCCCACCCTCTGATTTCACTACCAGAGTAAGGACAAATTGTAGCTGTATTCTGAGATGAAATAATGAAGATATTCTTCCATATTACATATTTTTAAAATCTGATTCATCTTTCAGTATTATTTGAGCCACGGTTTTGGGGTGGAATGCATTCGTACATAGTAGACAGTAAAGTGCAGCTGAAATCAGAGAAGGATATCTTCTTTTTAAAGCAGAAAAACTGACAGTTTGCTCATTTTCAGCTCATAAAGTCTTCATAGGAAAGGAGTAGCAAAAGCATAAGGTATTGCAACATCTGGATTTTGTTCAATTATCTGAAGTGATGCTGAGTATTAATTTGTTTTACAAAGTGATAAAGAATTCCTATATTGCAAAAATTCGCATTTATAGAAAAGTATTCACAAATAACACAAAAGTTTCATATTTAAGATCAAATGATATAAGTATTAGAGTGCAAGAATATAGTATTATCATGAGTAACATGGAATTGTGGTAGGGAGGTTAGAGAAGGGTAGAATTAATAAATAGCTCCATTGGCCTCTCCTGCTTTTCAGATTGAGACGTGGGAAAATATCTCCTCTGAGACTTGTTCAAATGAGAAATGGAGAGTAACACACTCTTTTTCTAGGGCAATACTAAAACAATTCTTGTAACTTGCTGACACATTTTATGAAGATGAGTGCATTTTAGAATACCTTCCTTTCCTCATTTTTCTCCCATAGAGAAATGGGTTACTTGTTTGGGACTGGGCAAGACATTTTCCTCTATAATAAGGTGAAAAAAGAAAGATGATTTCTTTTGGTTTCTGTAATATCTGCCAAGTAAGAGGAAACCTATTCTCAATCTTATTTTCTTTAGAGGATTGTAAGAGTGACTCCCAGAGGAAATAGTGAATGAATGTGTGGAAACCAGAATTCCCAAAGGCATTTTGAGCTTACTAAACTGCCACATACCTCCTTTTAAGTCTAGAAGCAATAGAATAAAAATAAAATGTTGTTGCAGAAGTTCTCCCTCAGAGAAAAAAATTTAAAGTCAAGTCCTGTATTCCCTTTTCTGGTTAAATCATTGGGATTACATTCAACAAGGCTTGAAACAATGGAAGAGTGTAACATTACTATACTTGTAGTGCCAGCAATCACTCGAAGTGCAGATATGGAATGGGAAGAGAAGAAGCTGTTGTAAAGTAAGAACATCAAGCCACTCTTCCAAATATTATTCGGACAATGCCGTTTGATAGCTGGTTTTTTGGAAATATTCATAATATATTCTACTCTTCTAAAAATTCTTCATACCAGTGGTTGGTATAAAATTTAAATGAGAAAGAAAGTATTGTATAGATGTTTTCTGATGCTATTTTAGGATAAAAGTGAGATAGGCTATCAGAAGGAAAAAATAACTCCAGAAGTTCATAGTTCTTTTAAGGGCTATGTATAAGCTTAGCCACTAGGTCTTATACTAATATACACCATTTAACATATTTCTCAAACCAACTCCATAGTTGCACTATTATTAACACAGATTTACAAACAAGGATAACCAAAATGCTATCCTGATTATTCAAAAAGAGAATCAGGAAGAGAAGTTACATTTAGAAACATT
The DNA here is from genome assembly GCA_004363535.1 of Dasyprocta punctata. Classification (NCBI taxonomy): domain Eukaryota; kingdom Metazoa; phylum Chordata; class Mammalia; order Rodentia; family Dasyproctidae; genus Dasyprocta; species Dasyprocta punctata. Next base: position 58,275 of record RJWM01005747.1, read on the forward strand.
TATTAAATTTATTGGCATGATAGATAGACAGACAAACAGATCATATTCATCCTAGGGAACTTGTACCTGTGCATGGTATGTCTTAATTCCTCTTTTCTTCCCATTCCCCTTCCCTCTCCTCAAGTACTCTTCCTTTTCTTATTTACAAAGCTTACTTTCCATTTTATTCTTTTTTTCACATATTTTTTCTTTTCTCTTCCTCTTCCCCCCATTTTCCTTGCCTTTTAAACAGTTTCTCCCTGTTTCACAATATATAATATATATTTTTGTCCTAATTTACACTTTCAGTTTCTCACACCAGAAAAGCAATGCAATATTTACCTATGTGTCTGATTTATTTCACTTAAGAGTATGGTCTCAAGGTACCTCCATTTAGCTATAAATGTCTCAAATTTATCTTTCTTTGTGGCTGAGTAGTACTCCATTGTATAAAAAGAAAAAAAAAACCCACATCTTCTTTTTCTATTCCTTGGTTGACAGGCATTTGGGTTGTTCCAAGGTATTCTTCTGGGAAGATACCTAGAAGGGCAATAGCTGGGTCAAATGGAATCTCTAGACCTAGTTTTTGAGGAATCTCCATACTGATTGAATAGTAGTCGAACCAGTCTACACTCCCACCAGTAGTGGAGAAGTGTTCCTTTTTCCCCACAGTTGCACCTGCATTTCTTATTCGTTGATTTCTTGATGGTAGTCATTCTTTCTGGTGTGAGATGGAATCTCAGCGTTGTTTTAATTTACATCTCTCAAATGGCCAGTGAGGTTAAACATTTTTCATATATTTATTTGCTGCTTGACATATATCCTTTTAAAGTAGTTTCCACAATACATTAGAATTGTTTATAAAAGTTTATCATTATAAACTTGCAATAAAAATCTTTCTTTAGGCTCCTTGGAGGTAAGTAGAAGTATTTTTGATTAACAAACTGATGCAAATAGAATTATTAAGTCAAATAATATATGTTCTTTCAAGCTTTTCAGTATCAAAAATCCATGTTTTGTCTCCACCTAAAATCAGATTTTCATGAACCCTTGATAACAATAAATGTAAAACTGTGTTGTGAAAGCATATCTTATTAAACCACAAAAACATCATTTACCTATGTATTAAATAATAAGAGGAAGATTATTTGTTATTTATGGATCATTTTTACTCACTTATGACAACCACTATGCTTTATTTGTCCTTTTTTATTAAATTTTAGACATTTTTTACATATTGCAAATTAAAGCTTTGACTAGTTTATTTTTTGCAAATATATTTTTAAAAATTTTAGAGTATTTTGTTGTTATCCTGAGTGTTTTTATTTTCTTTGTAATTTTGTACATGAAGCTCTTTTAAAATATACTGGTTTTAAGCTTTAAGAAGTTGTTACAAAAATTTAAGCAAAAGGTAGCTTCTAGAAAGGGTTATTTTTATTCCTCTGGCCATATAATAATCTGAAACTTGTCACAGAATTAGTCTATCATGACTTACTATTTAGGTTAATAAGCTTTGACCCTTGATTTAAATTCTCTTCTCAATGATTTAATATGCTCTAATTACCACAGAAACATTAAAAAGGCAGAAATAACATTGCCCCTACTTCCATTGAATTAATTTATGTGAGCTAAGCATATTTATAATAGAAAATGGCATGAATTAAAGTGCAGTTTGAATTTACAAATATCTGTATATGCAAGCACACTCAATGTCCTAGTAGGAAGCAGAGGCAGAGAATCCTTTGAGCCTAACAATTCATTGCATATAAGTGATAATTTAAAAAATATTCTGTATCGGTAGAATAGCATAAAGGTGTTATAGGTGTTTTTCTGCACAGTTGAGTTCTGCACAGTTTGAAAGCCTCAGAAATTTAAGGAAGCAAGGAATGAAATCCAAAGACTTTGGAGAAGTTTAACCTGTATCTGAAGGAGAGAAATAAGAGGAGTTTAAATACTACTGAGGACAGCAGAGAAAAGGGCCAAGTCAACCTCAACAGTACTAGTGTGAGGGAAACTTCACACAGGTCAAAAGCTTAAATGCTGGGTATATATATATATTTTAAAAATAGTATCTTTTAGAAAAATAGTGAATTTAGCAATAAAATCATGATAGGTAAATATGAATCGACACTGAAAATCAAACGTCTATAATCTCAAGTGAATAAGAGTGAGATCTAGCTCTACAACACTAGCAGGGGATCAAATAGCAGTCTTTGAAAAGGTGCTAAATAGTGCTGTAACATGGTTCAAGTAATGACCAAGAATTATATTTACTGAAAAGTAACTGAATGCAATTGTGACCATTAGCACTTGCATAGAGCTCTGGATGTAGAGGTGAGCTTAGAAAGATCTCAGTTTTGGCTCTCCCCACACCCAGCCATGTAGTCTTGGCTCAAATTACAGTTATTTTCCATACATTAACTCCCAAGTACGTGATAAAAAAAGCGGAGCTCACGTATATTATGTGCTGGCACAATGCCTTACACATAGACAATTTCAAATTTTAAAAAATCTTAACAGTTTTGTTAAAATAATAATTAAATACTCTTGTGTCATTCTCATGATGAAGTTAAGACAGGGAAAAATTATTATCCTCAAATGAGCAAAATTAGGTAAACTGACTTGCTTAATAAGGTACCAAACAAGGACATTGGGATATTGACTAATAATTGCCTAATGGAGCTTTCAGCTCTGAACATGGTAAAAAAAATAATAAATAAATACAAGAAAGTTTATCACACATGTGGTGTGTATAGTAACAATATTTTCTATACATAATTTCTATACATCATTTTCTATACTTATTTTCTATACGTAAATTTATTGAGTATGATAGCCAAACTTTGTACTAGAGTTTATAAAGTGAGATTTGTGTAGCCTAAATTACTTGTGGAAAGTTACATCAGCTAGTAAATAGAAGAGGTGGGAAACAGTCTTCTGATCTTAAAATTCAAGCTCTTTTTGAGAACTTAGCTAGAATGAATCATCTATTGATGGCGCTAGAGAAGGTTGTAGACGAGTCAGAAGGGAGGATACAGGCACTGCTTGCAATGAGCTAACCTGATCTAGCTTACAAATATATTTTTCAAAAAAACAAAAAGAAAGGCAACAAATCTTCTTAGAAAATTTAGCCAGAAGAGGAGTGTTAGTTTTTGAACATCTGTATGTGTGTGTCAATGAGAGAGAATGATATCCCAAATAAAAAACCAAACAACAAATATCATCAAATACTCCAGATGAGCATAAATTAAGAGAAAAATAGCTTCATGAGCTAAAACTTTTAATAAAAAGATAACATTTATGGCTTCATAAAAGTAAAAGTTTATGATTTTTTGAAAGTATGAAATAAATTACCTTTGGCAACTTTATTAACTCTCATAAAATGTACTTATCTTTCCATCTGAATTCTACTGCTTTTTTCTATGGATTCCAACTTTCTAATTTAGTTCACTGCTTGATACCAATACAAATTTCTCATCCGAATAAGACTGCATTCAAAGCAAACTTAGATTTATTTCATAGTATACAGAGATACCTTCTTGACATTCTCCATCATTTCTCACATGAAAATTTTATTCTCATATGGTTCTTTCAAATATAGTTTGAGAATAAAATGTTCCCACTCTCCTAGAAAATAACTGATTTTTCTGTAGTTGTCATAACAAGTACTTAGCAGAAGTGGCTTCAAAACTGCTTACTCAATCAATGACAATTCTATAAATTAGGGAAAAGGAATAAAAAAAAGAGATGTGTTACATTGTACATATACCAGCTCCTCATAAGGAATGTTGCTATTAGGTACTGCAATTATCTATTAATAAAATATAAACAAAAAAGAATGTATCTTACATTTAATGAATAGCAGTACATCTTGGTGAACACTATTTTGCAAGTCAACCAATTCGTAGCAACCTTAACTTTTAAGTTGATAAGAGAAAGCCTTGCTCCAAAGAAACTCCGAAGTGTTAACCAGCAATAATCCCATCTGAGAAACCATGTTTCTATAAATGGCACCAGTATACTTCTCTCAAAGTCCACAAATCCTTGAATTTTATTCTTCACTTAAAGCCCTGTTCAATACTAGAGCCCTTGCTTCTCTGACTGTGTGTGCCTATTATATTTTGCACTTCCTTAACTAAGTAACAAATTCAGCTTTATGGTTTTTGTTTGGTGGTTTGCTTTGGTTAAAAAGTGGAGGGCTCATTTGGCTGCTGAATATTGCATTTAACAATTTGTGCAGTCATGGAAAGAATATGTGGAGACATATTCTTTACTTAGATAATTTAACTCCTAGAAATTTATCCAAGAGGTACTTTGCATATCTTTATTATATATTTTTTCTTTTAATTTTTGCAACAAAATAATCCTTATTTTTATTTGATGAAAGTAGGCTTAGGAATTTTAGGGCAATTTTAGCCACTACCCTAGTAGATTCTGACTATCTGGACAGCAACTCAACGTCCAAAGTAGGGTTCTTAAACTCTGCTTCTTCTGGAAAATAAAATGATTCAAAATAAGCACACATTATTTCACAAATATTTAAACTGAAGTTTTATTTATACATATGAACACTCAAGAATATTTAAATAGCCACCATGAAAGAAGTTAAGCAGGCAGTCATGACAAAATTTTTATGGTGGTATTGATTACAAAATTCAAACACAAAATTATAATTATATCATGTAAACGTATGCGTACACATGGACTAGCAATAAAAGGAAAATGGGCAAACAACTCCATGAATTTCTGGGGTGATTGGATTCTGAATGAAGTATGGTATTTTTGAACATTTTAAAATATTGCTGTAGTGATTTTGTAATAGCAAGAGAAACCTAGAAATAAATCGTAATCTCTGCAGTTGACAGTTCTAAACAACTACACATATTCCGTGGAAATTCCAGTGTTCCACAAGATCTCTAGTAATTTCAGGGTTTGTGTAAACTTCTGATTATTAAGGGCTTTGGATGTCTATCCTGGGGACTACTAAATTCCACTCATGCCACATCTACCATAAATGTTCCTTTCTCTCTGATAGCTTTAACCTGGATGTGTAACTCACTCCTAACATTTTCTTTTTAATCTCACCTAAAATGTTCATATTAGGCACAGGTAAGGTTGGCAGATGTTTCTGAAGTTTTAGATGGAGAGATTTAGATCACAGCAAAGTACACAACTTAATATCAAGTAGAATCACTTTTGTAAAGCCCTGTTTGGTGTCCAGCACATTTCTCACATCCTCTGGAAGACTCAGTGATATGTTTTCCTCACTTCAGTGTGTAAGGTGGCTTTGCATCTTCAACGAGGGCCCTGAGCTTAAGTAAAACTTGACCTTGTGCTCCCGTAAAACCAAAGGGGTATATGTTAAGTTTCATCATATAGCAACACAGATATTTGCTTTGAAATAAATTAAGATATTCTAAGCACAAAAAATGGGAAAAAACTCTAAATGATAATTTATATTAATTTTAAATTTCCAGTTTTAAAACAGTGATAGGATCTGTGTTTAGAGTACAAAAATAATATGAATCAAAAGGGCATGGTAGGTGAAAGAGAAGATTGTTTTAAAGATGGTAAAATAAAAAAGAAAGTATATACAGATAGTAGAAAATAATTGAAATTTAAATTCAAAAATATATAGAACAACTTATTTTATAAGATTGTTAGAAACCCACAGGGCTTACATGAATGGTTTTAACCAAGACCTGCTTTTTTTTTTTTATCAGTCTCTACTTATTACAAGTACTTACCAACATAAATATTCACTCTACAGTTTTTTTTCCGGGGTGGCGTGGTTCATATGAAGTGTTTTCTTGTCACTTCAATATTATAGCTACAGAGAAATCATAATCTCTAAAAAAAAATCAAGACCAATTCCAAAATAACAGTGCTTGTTTTGGCAGCACATATACTAAAATTGGAAAATAATAAATTCATATTTCTGTGGACATTTAATCCTCATTCTTTCCTTGAGCATACAATGTGAAGCAGAGACTTTGAGCAGCTTACATCTGCATATTCAAAATAAGATTACATCATTAAAAGATATAAGAAGAAAGAGAATACAAAGTAACAATCATAGGCAGTTCCATAATCCTACTATCCAGTGAAAGAAAACTGACATTAACTTGGGGGATAAACAAATTAAAGTAGTAAGTTCTTATTTTGTTTTGGATCTGGAATGTCCTCTAAAACTCTCATGCACTTAGAAGCAGGACTTTTAAAGGGTAGTTGGATCATGGGCACTGTACTTGTCACTGGATTCGTCCCTGTCCCTTTGCAAGTTCAATGGCTGAGTGTGCTGTTGGAAGGCAGCACCTGAGAGGAAGTGGCGGTTCACTGGGGATGTGACCTGGAAGGCTGTTTCTACCTCTCCCATTCCTTCCTTTCTTTCTCTTCCTTCTGATCACACTGAAGGGAGCAGCTCTCTCCCTCCAGGCCCTTCCACCATGCCATTTTTGCCTGGAGCCAGTAGATGATAGTCTGAAAACATGAGACAAATAAGCCTCTCCTCTTTTAAACTGTGGATGTTGGTCTATTTTGTTCCTGCAATGAGAATAAAACTAAGGTAGTTCTCCTGTACATGGAGATTAAAAATATTGTAACCTCGATTGTCTCCAGAATTATCTACCTTTCATGGAATTTTGTTTCACAGACTTTGTTCTTCGATTCCTTTAAATACATTTTTCAGGGGCTGGGGATTTAGCTTAGTGGCATAAGCGCTTGCCGAGTAAGTGTGAGGTCATGAGTTTGATACCCATTACTAAAAAAAAAAAAAAAAAAATTTTTTTTAGGTCCAGATAAAACATTGCCCATGGTATGAACAATATTGGGGTACAATACAAAAAAAGTTATCTATTTTTCCATGCATTTTCCTCTTTCGTCTAAAATGCATCCAGCTATCCATACTCTACTTCTACTTCTATACTGAGAATCGCTCTCTGCTGCATAAATAATGCTCACTGCAAACACTGGGGCTCTGGGTCTCCTCTCACTTGCAACACCTCCTCGCTTCCCTCAATTACTCCTGAAACTACCTGTCTTCTCAAGACCATTTTTAACTAAAGAGTATGCTCAATAATATTTTATTTAGAAATTCAATATCACAAATATTTTAAGTACCTATTATTCACCAGCAGTATACTAGGAAGGTTTAGTAAAAGAGAGGCTGGTCCTACAAAAAAGAAACTTTCCTGAATAACCTTTAAATGCAATTACAACAAATTAATAAAATGAAATGGGCTTTTACTATGGTAGCAACATTAGAGAAAAGAAAACAGTGAAAACTCTAGACAGTCCAATATGGTAAGAAAGAAGATTCAAGGATATTCTTTTCAAGCATTTTTATACATCTTAGCAGATACCAAATGAAATTTAAACACAACATATACCAAACTGAGTTTGCATGTGCCTCCTGAACCTAGGATGGTATTGTTTGAAGGTACAGAAAATATTTTTTTAAATTAGTGTATCATTTTGTTTATAATCCTTTCAATTAAAGAAGCTTTCCAAGTAGCCTAATAAGGTATTTTCAAATTACCTAATAAAATAAACCACCCAGAAGCTGACAATGTGATTGGAAAGCAGAAAGGAGAAAGTCTGATCTATTGATAACTGAGACTATATAATAATTTTTCTCCATATTAAAGCTGTGTGTGGATTTTGAGATTACTTTAACTTAAAGAAATTGTACCAGATAGATAATGTGATGCAAATATTAAAGGAAAGGGTCAAAATTACAAGGGTAGGTATGTTTTGCTGTGTAAAACAAATCTATTTCTTATTAAATAAAATACAAAAAAGTTGCACCAAGAAAGATTTTTTGTCTAAGAAAAGGCATGATATATGTCTTTGTGACACAATGATCAGTTTGTAATAAAAAAAATGACATTGAATGTGTTATGTTGTACTTTTGGTTTTCAAAAAAATATGGAATTAGAGTTCTCTAAAGTAGAAGTGTCTTTGCATCTACTATAAATAGAAATAAATTAGCAGAAATTGAGTTTTAATCTAGTCACATAAGTAGGACATGGAAGTCTAATAGGAACTCCAAGAAAAAAAATTATTCAAGTGAGAATTCTGAAATTAAATATGAATAATAATTTAAAAATACATTTCATTATTGTATTATGTAAAGCAAATGAATTCTTACCTAAATTTTATAATGATATTAGTTTTATTTTGACCATGGCATTTATACATTTTATATTTTGAATCTATATTTATATATATATAATATATATATTATATATATAATAAAAACTAATACCATTCACAATGATTTTCAAATTGCTGTGACTATTTAATCAACAATACAGTACAATCAGAGAAAATGAGATGAAAGGGCTACGGAGGGACTAAAACCATATTTTCAGGTAGCCTAATATTATGAGCTGTCAAAAATGTATACATACATGAAGAGCTTTGATAATTTTTTTTCATTTTTTTACTATTTTATATAATTTTATATAAATAGCTTCTTATGAAAAGAAACACATGTATAGAGCCCCCAAATTACCAGGGAGGTGGACCCTCACCCTTCTTTTCTGCAGGGGGAAAACTGAACAGAGAATGGGAAAAACAATTCCGTTCTGTTTTTAACCGTTTCCATATATGCAGTCTGTTTTACAAGTAGAATTGCTACCCCTTTGCTGATGTTTTTGGTTTTTTCCAATGTGGGATTCAGGCTTTTCAGTCCAGCTTTGACTTTGTTTGCCGCTTCTTGTCTGTACTCTGTAGAAGACTGGAAAGAATAATAGCACTCGGATTTACACTAGCCCAGGACTTCAGGTTCTTCACATCAATATGTTCTACAATTGTTTTTGCAAAACAGCCTTCTCTTCCATTTTCTTTTATCTTTTTATCTTGCTGTATTAGCCACTTCAAAACTAGATGTCCCGCAGGATGTTCCACAACATGAAGTTGTGTGCTTTTCCATCTCCTTTTTGCAGAACATCAATGATTTCTTGGACTCTATGTGCAGGGTCTCTGGGACTCAATAAATAAAAGACTTTCCTTCCATATTTGTCATTTACTATGTTAGACAAGGAACTGATAATTTCTGATATGATTATCTGCTTCACAAGCTTAGTATCACCAATATAATCAAATGCCGCCAGCAAAACCAAATGAGAGTACTGGCCATTAGCCACTTTTTCAACGTAAGTGTTCATTGTTTTCCCAGTTACTTTTCTGTCCTTGGGTGTGCCATGCCACAAGCACTGCATGGCCACTCTGGCGCCGTCGTGTGTGTGTGCCAGATATACCACCGCTTCACGGATGGCTTCAATCAGTTCTTTTGAGCTACTGGAGTTAGAATCTGTTTCATTTCATCTATAATGAGCTCTAAGTTTTCTGGCTGTACCTTTAACACCTTGTCCAGAGTGGGGGGTTCTGTAGACTTGTAAAGCTGAAACGTGTTCCCATAGAGCTCCTCAGTCAGCATGTTCCGCTGCGCCAAAATGGCTTTGTTGTTGTACGCACACTCCACGATGGCCGAGGCCGCAAGCCACAGCATCTTCCTCCCATGACCTTTAATGCTTTTGATGATCTCTGCAATCTGTGGTTTACTTCCATGCATAACAAATTTCTTAACAATATTTCTGGAAATTTTGGCTTTACTTAATTCAACCAAATCATCTCGCAATTCTTCAAAAGCCTGTTTTCCCTGTTCTACATTGCCATATTGAACATAAGGCTGGATCATACAGGTTGAATCATGTACAAATGCAACATTTTTTTTTTTTGCAAACGCAGTAGTTTTAATTTTCCCTTGAATCAGTTTCTGTAAATCACTCATCAACTTCACTGTTTTTTCTTTGTCATAATTTTTTTTTTCTTAAGATCTCACAAATCTTTTTTGCTCAAACAACGTCACAGTTGGTTTTGCCACTGAGCTGCTTGCTCTGCTTTAGTTTTTTCTTTTTCTTTTTGAAGTCATCCCATTTGTGTTTCTTGGATGCAAATTCATCACTTTTACTGTTTGGATGAAATTTTCTCTTCTTGTTGAACATATTTGCTGGAATTTGTTCTTCAGTCCTTTGTCCCCTTTGGCTTATTCTTGAACTGTTTCTCACCCATTTTCCCAGGTTTTGTGGCACTTCTCTCAAACTTCTTAGATGTAACTTTAGGTCTCCCCTCTATAACGTCTTTCTTGCAGAACGTCTTTGAAGAACTAGAATCTATTTCTCAATACTGACACCACTGATTTTCTGAAATTTGATTTTTCTTGTGAAGCTTTTGTACTCCTTCCTGTGAGCTTTTAATCCTCTTTGACTTCCATCATAGCAACTCACGCACGTGGGGCCGAGGCAGATGCTGGTGGCTGATGATAATTTTTAAATGCTAAGACACGAAAGAACATTTTATGACAAATAATAGAAGTTCTTAAATTCTTACAGTAAATGGAAAAAAATTCAAAATATGCTGATAGAGGATAAGAAACAATTATAAACATCTTTCCAAAAGTAGATTTCCCAATGATCAAGTATTCTTTAATTTTATAAATTTATGTGATATAGTGTCATAATTTTATTTGTGTATGTAGTGTATATTGATCAAGTCAGGATAGTCTGCATTTGCTTCTACTTAAACATTTTTTAAAAGTTTGATTAACATCTAATTATTTTACTTATTTGTTCAGTGTAGTGTGATATTTTGATACTGTACAGGCATACTGAGGTCAGATCTGCTGCAGCATTAGATTTTCATAGGAGTGTGGACCCTACTGTGAATAGTACATGCAAAGGATCTAGGTTACCTGCTCTTCATGAAAATATACTTCAAAAACAGAAATAAACTGTCTGGTGTAATAATAAAAGTAAAGTACATGATCAATGTATTGTACTACAAAATGAACCCTGATCTCCACTCCCAATGTCAATCTGTGGAAAAATCATCTTTTGTGAAACCAGTCCTTGGTGCTAAAAAGGTTGGGTACAACTGCTATAGAACATTAGAAATGTCTGGTTTTCCCACCTACTGTTTCCAACCTCTAGTAATGACTATTCAGATTCATTTTTACTTTACATTCACATATATAAAGAGGATATGTGGTATTTGCCTTTCAGTTCTGACTTGGTTCACTGAGCATCTACTACCTAGTTTTTATACATTTCTTTTAAAGTCTTATGTTAATATAAACTATACACAGAACTAAAATTTTAAAGATTTGCTTGACTTGTTTTACCCTGAATGTTTAGGCTAAAGTTAATGCAAGTAGAAACTTTCATTGAATTTGAAGAGGGATAGTGGAGATCACTCCCCCTCTCTTTCCCTGCTCCTCTCTCTCTTCCTGTCTCTCCACCCCTTCTTTCTTTCTTTTTTTTTAAAGATGTGGGTCTTGCTATGTTGCCCAGGCTGGTTACTAACTTTCTGGGTTCATGAGCTCTTCCTGCCTTACCTTCCTAAATAGCTGGAACTACAAAAGCACATGATTAATTTCTTCTTTTGAGAAGTATTTACTCAAATACTTTGCCTATGTTAAAATTGTATTATTCTATTTGTCATTTTTGTTAATGAGTTTTTAAATTCCTTATATCTTCTCTATATTAACTTGACCAAGTAATTAACTGTAATTCATTAAAAACTTGCTCTATTTCATAAAAAATCTGATACTGACAGAAAAAGTGCAAAGATGTACAGGGTTCCTATATTTTCTTTCCTCTGCTTCCTCCTCTGTTAATGTAACCAAGACACATTTGTCAAAACTGAGACTATTAATACAACAATATTAATTAAGTTACAGGCTTTATTCAGATTTCACTCCTCACTAATGCCATTCTCTATTTCAAAACTGAATTTTGCATACTGTGCTATGTTAAGTCATGCAGACTGTTTCATGTCAGCGGTTTCTCAGTCTTTTCTATCACACCCTGCAACTTTTCAGAATAGTAAGTCAATCAGTTTGTAAATTATTCCTCAATTTGTCTTGCCTAATGTTTCACTCTTAAATAGTGTGGGATTTTCAGGGAAGAATCAATAATAAGCAAGTATGATAACCTCATTATATCATACAGGGGTACATGGTATCAAATGATTTAATCAAGGCTGGGGATATAGCTCAGTGGCACAGTACCTGCCTGTCATGAGTTTGATTCCTGGTACTCCCTTAAAAAAACTGCAAATGATTTAATAAATGAAAATTTTTACATGTATGTTCATTAGGGAGATTGGCCTATAGTTTTCTTTTTAGGTTGGGTCTTTCTCTGGTTTTGAAATCAGAGTAATACTTGCCTCCAGAAATGAATTAGGAAGTACTGCTTTCCTAAGATCAAGAAGGATATTATGTAACTCGTGGTTGAATAGGTAGTTAACAAACACAAATTGTCCTGTACCCATTTTACAAATCAAGTATCAGGTTCAAAATTTAACTAAAATTAAATAGCATTACTTCAGTCACACTCACCAAATTTCTAGTGTCCAACAGTCACGTATCACTAGTGACTATAAAACTGGATGGCTGTTCCAGAAAAACTGTCGCTATAATGATAAAAGTCTGTTATCTAATACATTTTGAATGTTAACATCCAAACAAATATAAAGGATCATATAATTTTAAAATTTCAACAAAATTAGAAAAAAAAAGCAAGACAGGCCCAAAGCTGATACAAGGGAGGAAATTACAAAGATCAAGCTGAAATTAACACAATGGAGACTAAGAAAACAATACAAAGAATCAATGAATTAAAGAGTTGGTTCTTTGAAAGAATAAAAAAAAATGAAAAACTCTTAGTGAACCATATCAATAAAAAGAGAAAAGACTCAAATTCATGCAATGAGGAATGAAAAGGGTGAAATCAATACAGATCCTGTGGAAATTCAGAAGATACATATTTCAAAAATGTTTAGTCTCATAGCATGGAAAACACAGAAGAAATGGACAAATTCCTAGATACATGTATCGGGTGATATGCTATGTACCCCCAAGTCCTCATACTTTTGATGGGGCTGAGTCTAGTGCTTGTGTTCAGTTTGTTGTCTAGTGCTGGGATTGACACCCACCCAGGGGTGGAGCTGAGATACAACATAAGGGAAGGCGGGTCTTCCTCTTGTACTTCCGCTCCCGCCTCTCTCTCTCTCTCTCGCCAGCATGCCTTGCAGCTTGCAGCTGCCATGAACTGTAGCCCAGTCATCCCATGCTGCCTTGGAGCCAACTTATGAACTGAAACTCCCAAGAAACTGTAAGAATAAACCTTTCCTTCCCTAATTTTGGGCGTCAGGTATTTTGTCTCGGCAACGAGTAAAAAAGTAACTAAGACAATACATATGAATTATCAAAGCTGAATCAAGAAGATATAAATGCTCTGAATTACCCAATACCAGTCAATGAGAGTGAAAATGTAATTAAAAATTCACCAAAAAAGAAAAACACAGGCCCTGATGGATTCACTGTTGAATTTTACAGGAAATTTAGAGAAAATTTAATGCCAATATTCCTCAAAAGAACGAAATTGAAAGGAAAGCAATACTTCCTAATTCATTTCTGGAGGCAAGTATTACTCTGATTTCAAAACCAGAGAAAGACCCAACCTAAAAAGAGAACTATAGGCCAATCTCCCTAATGAACATACATGCAAAAATTCTTAATAAAATACTAACAAACAGAATTCAGCAAGTCATCAAGAAGCTTATGCACCATGACCAAGTGGGATTCATTCCAGGAATGCAGGGATTGTTCAACATTTGCAAATTAATAAACATAATACACCATATAAACAGAAACAGAGACAAAAATTACATGATCATCTTAATAGATGCAGAAAAATTTTTTCACAAAGTCCAACATTCATTCATGATAAAAAAAAACCTATAGCAAACTGGAATAGAGAGTATTTACCTCAGTCTGATAAAACCTACCCGTAACAAACCAACAGACATCATACTAAATGACCAAAAACCGAAAGCTTTCACTCTAAAATCAGAAATGAAACAAGGGTGTCCACCTATCCTATTCAATACAGTTCTGGAAACATGAGAGCATTTAGACAAGAAAGAAAAATAAAGTAGTAAGGAATAGAAAGGAAGAAGTTAAATTATCATTATTTGCAGATGACATGATACTCTACATAGAAAGACCCCAAAAACTCCAACAAAAAACTTCTAGATTTGATAACCAAATTCTGTAGTATAGTTAGATACAAAGTCAACTCTCAAAAATCAATAGCATTCCTGTACACAAAAAATAAACTGAGAGAAAAATTTGGAAAATCACACCCTTCACAATAGCATATAAAAAAATGAAATACTTAGGAATTGCTATAGTTTGTATCTAGATGTCCCCACAAAGCCCCATGAAGTCATGGGGTCAGGCTTCTAGAGTTTGTGATTGATTTGTAGTCCAATGCTGAGATTACGAGTGTGAGTGCTACACCCACTGTAGGGTGGGTAGCCTAAATACAATATAAGGGATAGAAAGAATATTTTCTCTGTGCTCCTTCCTTTTTTTCTCTTGCTGCTTTTGCTGTCTTCTGGCTGCCATGAGCTACCGTCCTCTTGTCATGTGCCACTCTGTTTTGGAGTGAGCCAAGTATGAACTGAAGCTTCCACAAACTATGAGCTAAATAAGCCTTTCCTTCCTTAATTTTGGATGTCAGGCATTTTGTCTCAGCAATGAGAAAAAGGTAACCAAGACAGGACTCAATTTAACAAAGGAAGTAAAAGATCTATACAATGAAAATTACAGTAGTTTGAAAAAGGAGATTGAAGAAGATAGCAGAAAATGGAAAGATACCCCTTTGGATATCTAATGGATAGGAAGAACCAATATAGTAAAAATGGCCAAATTACCAAAATTCTTATACAGAACTAATGCAATTCCAATGAAAATAACATTAGCATATGTATTGGGTGACACATTATGTACCCCCAAGTCTTCGTATACTTTTGATGGGGCTGAGTCTGGCACGGGGATTGGTAATGTGAGTGATGCACTCACCCAGGGCTGGAGCTGACATACAATGTAAATGAGGTGGGTCTTCCTCTTGCTCGTTTTTGTGCTTCTGCTCTCTCTCGCCAGCATGCCTTGCTGCTTGCGGCCACCATGAATGGCAGCCCCACCATGCCATGCTGCCTTGGAGCTAGCTAAGTATGGACTGAAACTCCCAAGAAACTGTAAGAAATAAACCTTTCCTTCCCTAATTTTGGGCGTCAGGTATTTTGTCTTGGCAATGAGTAAAAAGTAACTAAGACAGCATACCTCTCAAAACTAGAGGAAATATTCCTAAAATTCATTTGGAACAATAACAGACCTACAATAGAAAAAGCAATTCTGGGAAACAAAGGCAAGGCAGGTAGCATCACAATTCCTGATTTGAAATTATACTAGAAAGCTACTGTGATAAAATCAGCATGGTATTGGCAAAAAACAAATCAGAAGACCAGTGGAACAGATTAGAAGATGTAGACACAACTACAAAGACACTCAGCCAATTTATCTCTGAAAAAAGTGACCAAACATGTTCACTGGAAGAAAAATAGACTCTTAAGTAAATGGTGCTGTTAAAGCTGGCTTTCTGCATGCCAAAGACTAAAACTAGACCCATGTCTAACCCCATGCACTAACCTAAAGTCAAAATGGATCAATGATATAAGTATTAAAACAGAAACACTAAATCTACTGGAAGAGAAAGTCAGTAGAAATCTCCCTTAGATGAAGGATCATATCTAGAACATAAAAAAATTGAAAATTATTAGATCCCCAAATTCAAAGACTCAATTCAAAAATGGGCATCTGTGAATATGCAATTCTCAGATGAAAACATACAAATAGCAAATAAATACATGAAAAAATGTTCAACATCATTGATCATTCGAAAAATTCAAAATAAAACAACACCCAGATTCCATTTCACCCCAGAAAAATGGCTACCATCAAGAAATCAACTGATATCAAATTCCAGAGGGGAAAAAGGAACACTTCTTCACTATTGGTGGGAGTGTAGACTGGTGCAAATACTGTGGAAATCAATGTGGAGATTCCTCAGAAAATTATTCCACTTCTGTGTATCTTCTCATAAGATTTTAAAACATCATACCACAGCAATACATGTATACCCATGTTTATAGCAGGACAATTTGTAATAACTAATTCTTAGAAACAACGCAAATGACCATCAACAGAGGAATGGATAAAAAAGAAGTGGTATTTTTACACAGTGGAGTACTACTCAGCTATGAAATAGGGTAAACTTGAGACTTTAATAGGTAAATGGATACAATTTGAGACCATACTTATATATGAAATAAGACTGGCATGTGTAAACACTGCATTGTCTCCCCAGTATAAAAAGCTGAACAATGAGATCCAAAATGTACAACAGATATTAGGAAGTGAGAAGAAATTTTTCAAAAGGAAAGAGAAACTGGGAAGGGGGGAAAGAGAAAAGAAGGAAGGGAAAAAGATATATATATATATATATATATATATATATATATATATATATATATATGTGGTTAAGATAGTTATACTACAAATTTCCATTAGCTCATTGAAAAGAAAAGTTTCTGCTTATATTGTTTGATCAATTCTTCATCCCTATATCTTGTAATCTGAGCAACTACTTTGAAGATAACATTGTGTATTAATCATTGTTACTCTCCTACTGTCTTGTTTTGAAATTTTGTATCATAACTTTTATTGCTTTTTTAAGTAAAAAAGATAAAAATAAAATAAAATTTCAATAAGAATAAAACATCAATCCTCAACCTCTGAAGGAGTGAATTTATATAGAACCATAAATTTAAGAGAATTTATGGATAAGGAAATACACAACGTTTTCACTTCTAATTAGGATTTGACATTTTTGTTTTGTTCTTGTTTGGTTCAAGGGGTATTCTCTGTTATAATTGAATGAATTATCTAACCATAGTCTTCTCAAGTACAATGAGTGAATCAAAAGTTTAAACGCGAAATAAAATATTAAAAATATTTCTCTGTGAAAACCATTTATAAAACAATGGGAATATAAACTACAAACCTGTACACCATACCTCTGATAAAGGATTTATTAGATTCTACAGTGGTCACAACATACAAAGAACTCTTGAAACTTAATAAGAAAGCAAATAACCCAATTTACAAATAAGTAAATTATTTGAGCTTCACCAACAAAGAATTACGGATAACTAATGAGTATATAAAACTGTTCAACATCATTAGTTATTAGAGAAATACAAATTGAAAGCACGATGAGACATAGTAGTTGACTGATTGTGTCAAATCGAGACATTCAGAAGTTCAACTAAATCGATTTAATAATTCTACCCCCTGGGGTATAGAAGACCCATCCTAGGGTGGCTCATCACCTGGATGGTATAAAAGGGAAGCAGGAAGGATGTATGAGGTCCTGTTCTTCGGAGGAGCTCCAGTCTTAGCCTTTGGTTTGGACCTTGGCTCCTGGCTTCTAGCGCACTGCTCAGCTTCTGCTTTGGATCCTACAGCCTTTGGGCATAGACTTGTCAGCCTTCCATCCCAGACCTATCGGCCTGCTGGTGCAGCCTTGCACAGGACACTGCAGTGAACTCCAGATCTCGGACTGAATTCTGTGGCCTCCAGCATGCAGACACCCTTTGCACACTTCCTCATTCGACTCTGTGGCTGACCATCATAAGCCAATGTTGTAATTTCTTATACATTTGTATATCTTGGTTATATCTGTTTTCTCTAATAAAACTCTGAGTAATACAGTATTAATTACTTATTAAAATGGGTAGAATTTTTAAAATTGCAATATATCTATACAAAAGAATATTACTGAAGAATAAATGAAAACCTAATTGCTGCATATCTTGGATAATTTCTAAATGCGTTTTTTGTAATGCTGATGATCCACCCCAGGGCTGCACTCAGGAAAGGCAACATGCTCTGTTACTGAGCTGTATCTCCAGTTTCACATTATATTGTTTTAGACAGCATTGCTTCAGAAGCCCATATTACATATTAATGTATATTTCATGTCAAAATACATTCAGTGTTCTGAAATGGAATCAATAAACTATCCATCACTACCTCTGGTCTTCAAAATACAACCACGGACTCCCACATTTTCCACAGAAGGATGAGCTTTCACTACATTCTATCTTCCATAGGGAAGCAGCAAGGTTCACCACATTCCAAATCAATGGCAACAGCTTTTATATGCTCAGACAGGAAACTGAGAAAAACAGAACTGGGAGAATAGAAAGCAAAGCTTGGGATGGTGATTCTAGGCCTAGATGTATTAGGCATTAAGAGACAGCATCTCATGATGCCCTACACTTGTCAGAAATTTTAAGTTCTGAGACTGAAGGGCTCCAGCTCACTGGCTTACTTTCTTCTGGGAGAAAAGATTAGACTGTCTCCTTTCTTCCCATCACTATGAGTTGGTACTTACTGCTTAGTACTTCTTTTTTCTTTTGGTTGTTTTAAAAATATATCTATTTGTATTTTTTAATTGACATAAAATAGTACATATCAACTGGGCACAATGTGATGTTTTGATACATGTATATATTTTATATTGTTCAAATCAAAGGAAGCAAACCCATTTCCTTAATTATCATTTCTCCAGGGCAAAAACATCAAAATCCTTTTTTCCAGTCTGTTTGAAATGTATAGTGAATTACCTTTATTTAATAGTTACCAGAATGCTTAGTATTTGTTACTCAAAAAGCATAGTGTCCAAGGCTATTCTCTCCTTTATCTTTCAGAAATGTGAATGAACAATAAGAACTTCATATATTTACAAAAACCACTTTTTCTGATCTTTTAATTTGGGATATTGATATTCATATAAATGAATGACTTAGTGCTGTAGCTATTATTTAGCCAAAAATAAAGTTCGTTTTCAAAACATAACTACACAGAATGAAACTCACTTGAACTAAAATTATATTGTAAATTATATTTTAAGGGAAATTATAAGAACCTTTAATATTTTAGAATGATTGTATATATCTATTAGTTATATAATTTGTTTCTTGAAAACTAAAGAAGCTTAAGAACATTAGTAAGACCTAAGTATAATTAAATATCAGTGTATTATTCTGCCATGATAAACAATTATTTTAAGCTTTAACTTTGATATAGTTTTAAATCTAATTTTCATAACATCTTTTCGTATCTGAAAATCTTGCAAACATATTCTGTATCTTAGAAGAAATTTGGTTACAATTTTTGAAGCAATCTAAATTATCCATAAGTCCTAATAGACCGCATTTCTCAAAAAATCACACTAGTTTGAAAAAGTAAACATGTACTTACAATATAGAGAACATATCATGGGAAGCATATATATAGTTGTCACACTATTTCACTCTCTGATCATATGCTTGAGTCATTACATTCTAAATCTGTTGAGAAAGAGAGAAATGAGTATGTTAGTTTAACATGCTCAGGGCCTATGTATGTAGCAAAATAACCAAAAGAAATGAAAATCATGCAAGCCCAGATCTTCCC
Source organism: Dasyprocta punctata (assembly GCA_004363535.1). Lineage (NCBI taxonomy): Eukaryota > Metazoa > Chordata > Mammalia > Rodentia > Dasyproctidae > Dasyprocta > Dasyprocta punctata. The sequence continues at coordinate 77,686 of RJWM01005747.1, forward strand.
TATGTATTCCTTCCTTTAGTTATATCAATTCATGAATTCTTTGGAAATGCTTCAGAAAGTGGCAAAAAACTGTTAGAGGAGAGGGACAGCATTGTGTGGTGGTATTAATGGCAACATGTCTTTTATTGTAACAAAATTTTTAAACATTCACAGTATGTTTTTATAAGTTCTTGCACAAGAAGAGAAATATCATTAAAAAGAATAAATGTTGTCACTGAAACTCTAAGTAAGTGAGCACATTTTGATTATCACATACAATGCATGGTTTCTATTTTTTAATTTTGTACATTTATAGCATAAATTGTATCCATACCACTAAAAGAAATTTAAAAAGTCCTAAAGGGCTGATGTCCATAATTATACGAATGCTTAGCAAGTCAAGATAAAATAATTAGATGGTTTGTCTAAATGTCTTTTATTTTCATGTAATATTTGCCAACCAAAATACATGATTATTATAAATGAAGTTAAACACTTTCAAATTTTCTTGAATTATTTATCCTGTAGTAAGAATTATATTTAATAAAAACATGAGAATCTGACCCACTGATGTTCATCATCTGAGACTAAAGTAAATATCTTTAAATTGTGGAATATATTAAAGTAAAATAAAGTGGATATTAGTGTCTAATTTTAAGATAATATCCTCACAAACTGGGCTATAGATTGATTTATTCCCTTCCAAAAATACGCTTTGCTGTAGAACAATCTCAGTCAGCTTCTCGTATCTTCAATTAGAGATTTATTTATTAGGTAACCATACCACACACACATACATATACACACAAACCTTTTATTCCAATTTTATATCTCTCAAACACTTGAATTTCTTTTCTTGTTAAAATTGGTTAATTTTATACAAAATTCAGTCTCATATCTTTTTGGATTTACACATAGCCTTGGCATGTGGTTTCCTGGAAAAGAAAATTAATTTCACCTAATTCAGTATGGCCTCTTCATATACACTTGGTTATTGAATTCCTGACATTAAAGTAAATCTTATTCACATGGTGTTTTCTCAAATACACATGAGAATGTACATTTATAACTTTGTCTTTGTTTTGTAAAATCTACTTAACATTTTAACAGGTGTGTGGCTGCATTCAATCATCAAAGTAATACTGTAAGGCAGATTGTATTTTCCTTATTTTCAAGTTTTTGATAATTCAATCAACTCATCCATAAATAATTGGAAAATATTGTAGTATAGTTCAAACACAGACCTAACTTCAAAATGCCTAATAATTCTGATTGCAATATTCATTTGCACAGGAACAACAGGGGAATGTTTATAAAGCTAATATGCCTAACTATCCATTTTCAATATTAGCAGAGACTCCAATTAGAAAAAGACAGTAATGAAATGTTCTGAAGGTAGTCTAGTTTCTTTGTTAAACTTGTGTTTATCTTGTGCTAAAGACTGTTACATGAGTAGAAACACAAACACTTTTTATATAAAGTATGTTATGTATTGTTTATAATTCTTTATAGAAGACATCAAAACATTTAATAGTAATAAAAATAAAGGACATTTAAAACTGTTTCTAATGTTTCCATACAGGCATAGTTTTTGAGTATCTGTGAATTTAAAAATGTCTTGCTGCCTCATCACCAAAACCATTCTCAATTTTATTGTATCTGTTTTCACTGTCCAAGGTCTGATTTGATGCTTTCAAAATGATCTGAGCTAAGAAATAAAAAAATTGAAAATCTAGAATTCTTTCCAGAATGAAAGCAAAAAATGAGATACAGAAAGTGGCCTGAATTTTGTTTCCTATTCCACAATTCATATTTGTGTGTGCATGGGTGTATATGTTTCAAATCATAGCTATGATTTAATGGCTAAGCATGCTGAATAAATGACACACAACTAATGCAGCTACTCTCACAAGGTGATTATTTTTGTGGATAATGTTTTGTTTGACTATAGCTATCACTATTTCTAGTCTCCTTTTTTATTACATGTAGAGAGAAAGTAATTTTCTTCCATTCTCTGTATTTCTGTTGAAATCATTCACGATGAACATTTTTCTCTTTTGCTTTTTCAATTCTCTCCCCTCCTACAGCACAGTATCCTCTGCCATGAGGTAGAGGTGGAACAAAACATTCACTCTCTTCCAATTTGATGTTTGGTTTAAAATTAATCAGTCTTGAGAAAGAAAGTGTTCCTACAGACCTTTAATTCCTTTCTTCTACATTGAAACTAGATTTGGTGGATTAGTCGATTACTTGGATGATTTGGCAAGATTCAGAGGCTTAGTAACTTAAAGATGAAATGGTAAGATGATTCACTAACTGTTTTTACTTTTCATCTTGATGCTTGTCAGCAAACATAAATGACTGGGTTTGCATTGAATTTTGTATAAAGGAATTTCACATCATCTAGAAAAGCAACAAGGGGAATAAAAAGCCTTTTTGTGTTTCTTCGAGAATTATCAGAAGTGCTGGAGAAGTTACAGTGAAAGAATAAAGTGGCTACCACAGATCTTGTTTTCTCTCAGCTTCTTGAGGCCAGACCTCCAGGAGAAGTAGCTTTAGAAATGCTTGCTCAAGGATGCTCAAGGTTGCTGTCCACTACTGGGGTAAGAACCTACTGTTTTAAGAAATCCCAAGTCAATATATGGTGACTCAGTAGTAGTCAAAGAGCATTCCATGGCCCAAGAGACTCAGTTTGCAATTTTTTCTCTCTTGGCTATTATGAATGAGTTAAGGGAATAAATGGAACTTCTAAAAGTAAAATGACTCAGTCCCAGAACATTTGTAAGGTTCTTGGCTTTAACCAGGTGACAGAAAGGGAGTAGCAGTGATTCAGAGGAATCCAATCACCCAATCCAAACCAGAATAAATTAGCAGAGTTATCAAGCAGAGGTAGAGTGAAGAAGATCTGACTGGGAGAGATGTCCAAAGCCCATAATAAGACTGAATAGGCTCCCTGAGATGAGGCAGTCAGGCAGGGCAGGCTTCAAGAAGGAGAATGTTGTGAGCTAAGGACTCAGCCTGATGTTCAATACCTAGCATTGCAAACAGAGTAGACACTGACACAAAGATCTAGTACAGGAACAAGCATCGGATGCTCAAGATGCAGAAAAAATCCATTGTATCTATAGTTATAATGACTCAGGACATAGTGGTGGGAGAAAGAAACTAGCTAGGCAAGCAGCAGCAGGTCTTTTTGGGCCATTCTGAAGATAAGACTTTATGTATAATATCAAAAAGATGGGAGGATTGTGACAGGATCTGATAAAAACATGATAAAAACATGATCTGATTTAACAGATCGCTTCTAATGTTTATTGGTTAATGGAGAGGCACACTTGGTAGCAATAGCAAGTGTAAAGAATATCGCAGTAGTTGAGCTCTGAGGTGTGTGTTGTTTGGTGGCAGCGGTAATGGAGAGAAATGTTTGAATTTGAGGGGTAGATCTGAATTAATTTCAAATCCAATTTATTGTATTTTCTATTTTATAAACTCAAATGCATGCTTGAGTCACCACTGAAATATAGGTAGTTATTTTTATTTGAAAAATATAAATATGGATTTATATAGAATCTTTCATTAGATTTGGGTAAAATCCACCAAAGAGGAAAAATAGACATGTTAGTTTTTCATTACTGCTTTCAGTTACTATTGAAGTAGCTGACAAAAGATACTGTAGACAGTTGATAGCAGCACTATCTGACGTATACTTTGAAAAAAAGAAAGGGCAAAATGGAACATTACACATAAAGAAGGAAAATTTATAGGACATTGAATGATGTTAGAAACATCTGAAAACTGAATCTCCTTAATAGTAGCAAGTTCCTTAATTCACTTCACTAGTTGGGATTAAAGGGCATTTAATTTTGAAAAAATATATTGACAATTACTTTATCCATTTTATAGTATTGAATGAGATTTGCTACCAGAAGAACTCATGGAGCCAATTCCTTTGACTGTAGTTTAAATAGAATTTTATGACTTCAGAATTACTAGAGTGTTTAAGTACTCTTTCATTCAACATACGTTTTTCTCTAGTGTCTTCTATATAAGTGGGAGCTGTGAGGCGACGTGGCTATCAAGGTTTCTCACAGTCCCCCTAGTCTTGAAAGGTTCACAGTCTAAGGGAGGAAGGAGAGAAAGAGAAATGACAAACTTTGAACAAAAATGTCTGACTGGGGACACAAATGTATCAGCATTTCATTTTACTTGACAGAAACTTAATAGAAAACAGGCTGGGTAAGGCCACTGTGGAATGACAACTAGGCAGTGCAGCATGAACAAAGATAAGGCATTACATAGTTTGGGGCTGAAAGAATAATCCAGCTTTAACAGAGAAGAGTAACATGAAGTGTAGTAGAGGATGTGCAGGAGGCAGGGCAGGTAAGCACGGGCCCACTACCGGAAGGCTCCTTGGTCATGCCAATGGCTTTAACCTAATTCATACTAACAGTGACATTTAATAAGAAAAAAATGTTCAGTATATACAAGCAGAGTTTTAAGGGTTTTGTACATATTCAATGCTATGGACAAGCCTATGAGGTAACATTATTCTCATCTAGAGATGAGGAGTATGAAGCACAGAGAGGTGGAACAAGTTATCCAAGTTCAACCTAGTTCTAAGTGGTGCAGCTGGGCTGGAGCACAGGCAGATTTACTCTGCTCCACACGTCTATCTCACACGATCAAGATTAGATGTGTTGAGGGATTCATTTGGCATGAAGTAAAAAAAAAAAAAAAAAGAAAAAAAATTCCCAAACAGAACAAAGATGTTGATTTGCCCTTTATATTAAGTACAATTGGGAAGAAGAATCCTGATTCAATACCATAAATCCAGGTGAAGAGGAAATAAATGGAAGAAGGAAGGCATATAATGAATATTTCTTGAGCATTTTATTTTTGGACAAATTTTGGACTAGACAATTTGGAGATTAAGTCAGCTGGTTCATAAATCTAAAACACTTTTTAAAAAGAGTAGTAAAGGGAGAAATCTGTGATTATGTTCACTTTGATAGCTCTTTTTTGTTTTCATTATCTGGAATCCTTCCCTAGTTGGCCTTTCCTCCTCCTCCTTTCCCTGTTACTTAGCCTCCTTGGGTGCCGGGTCCTGATCCATATAGTTTTGAGCAAACATGCTACAGACCCTGTGAACTAGAGAAAACACGGTGGGGACTCCGCAGATGATATAGATTCTTTTAGTTGCGGAGTGGCTGTAGGAGACACAGAATTAGTAGCACTCAGAAACACCATCAAGCACCATTGTCTCCAAGACTTAAAATACCCTTATACTTGGAGTACAGGTTATTGTTACAATACATATTTGAAATTGTTTTGTCTAACTTTATACACACATTTTATCAATCGAAATATTTCAACACATACTATTTAGGGACAAGAGTACTACTTCGTTCTCTTAAATATACAGAGTCCACCAGGGCAAACTCTTCTTCGTGGGGCGTGACATCTTACTGGAAACATCATACATCCTTCCTGGAGCACTCATTTTACTCCAAGATTTGAGACCATGACATGAATTCTAAAGTAGAGATATATGATAAATAAAATATGGAATGTATATGTACTTTAAAGCTAACTCATTTATTAAGTCCCCATTGTGAGTGGGAGAAATCCTGGTACTGAGGTTAAGGCAATAATTGTTCCCACACATTTAAGATTGTTTTATTCTGGTTGTTGAAAGATTAAATTTCCATGAAACATAGTTAGGAACGATTTTGCCATTAAATGCTGAGAAAATTAATCATAAATATTTTGATTAAGGCCACCGATTAGCAAATTTGTACGCTAATAAGATGAATGGTAAATATTTTAGGTATTGTAGGACAAGAGGCAAAGTCAAGGTTTTTCTATAGTGACTTACACAGTTTCTGTTGTACATATCCCATTTTTTCTTGTAGCATGAATGTGAACATCAGTAATGGGGTATAGTTTATGAAATTCTGGATTATCCCATAATAAATTCTTTCATTTTAAGTTTCACTGGCATCAGTCTAGAGGTAATCTGATTACATCTGTGTCTCTTGTAGTTGAAACAAGAAAGTTTAAATACGCCATGCTTCATTTCTCTAGCTCTGAGGGATTTTAGGAAAACTAACTCACTGAATGATAAGGCTAGACCTCTCCTGTAACAGGGTTGGACAAGATCCACTTGTAGGTAGCCCAGGAGCTTGCAATTGACAGGATGAGAGTCAGGTTGACCCCTAGTGGCTTCTCCCAGTGCCACTCATACTGGTCTTGCTTATTCAGATGGTAATTTGAGTCCTGATCTTACATGTTAAGACTTTCCCTGGAAGAAGGATCTGAATACAGGAGATCAGAAGTAAGGATGGAGATTGCGTGATTGTTACAGTCATCATCAATCCTTCCCAGAAAGCAAGTTAACTACTGAGTCCAGGGGTCAGAAATCAGGCCAAGGACAGGCAGTTGATAACAGGTTTCCTTTATTTTTCTTTTTGTCTATGGGAATAAAATAGCCATTTCCATTTTTAAACACCTACTTTTAAAAGCTTTCAGTGGACCTGAGCCAGGTGGATAGGTAAGGAAGGTTCTTAATAAGCTGATACTGTTTTTTCAAATATCTCTCTTTCCCACCCATTTTTTTCTGATAAAATTGACAAGGTTGGAGGGAAGAGAGAGGAAGAAGGGGAGGAAAGGAAAGGACAGTCAATGAAAAAAAGAAGTGAAATGTGTCGTGTATATGTAACATTTTGGTTTGTGTCTGGATGTCCCCGCAAAGCTTCATGCAGTCAAGGGGACAAGCTTCTAGAGTCTGTGATTGATTCAAGGTCCAGCACAGGGATTATAGGTGTGAGCGCTGCACCCAAGTAGGTGTGGCCTATTTACAATACAAGGGAGGGACAGAAGGAGTCTTCTCTCTGTGCTCCTCCCTTTTTGCTCTTGTTGCTTTTGCTGTCTTCTGGCTGCCATGAACTGTTGCCTTCTGCCACAGCACCCTGCCTTGGAGTCAGGCAATTATGGATCGAAACCTCCACAGTGAGCTAAATGAACCTTTCCTTCCTTAACTTTGGGTGTCAGGTACTTTGTCTCAGCAATGAGAGAAAAGTAACTAAGACATGTACCAACTCCATGCAAGGTGTGTAAACATTATAGATGCAATCATGTACACACACACACACACACACACACACACACACACACAACAAAACCAAATTAAACCAAACCAAACCATGGAAGATCAAGTTGGAGGGAGACAGGGAGAGAAGGAAAAGGGATATGGAAAGGAATTAAGATGCATTATGCTTAGATACCAACTCCCCAAAAGGAATGTAAACATTACATACTACAATTGTGTACTAAAACAACAACAACAACAATAATCCAGGACAGGCCCCAAGCTGAGTATAGTGGTTCATACCACAGAGGCTGAGGCAGGAAGATTACAAATTTAAGTCCAACTTAACAATTGGCAAGAACATATCTCAAAACAAGGAACAATATGTCTCAAAGGGGAAGAAACAGATCAGTTCCAGAGTGCTCAAAATGGTTAAAAAAATTGGCTACAGAAACTCAAATCACTATTTAGAAATTATTTAATTTTTGACTATAAATTAGTTGCATGAAAAATAGATGTTTCAATACAGATTGTAATTATAAAATTTAAGATATATTCTTTTCATTCAGATCAAGTCACTTTGGAAACATTTGTTTTGTTTTGTTTTTGGTACTGGGGATCAAACTTATGACCAGGCAGGCGCTTGTGCCACTGAGCTATATTCCCAGCCCAGGAAATAAATTTTGAAAAGCAATAAAATTTAGAGGCTAGAAGTGTACCTCAGTGGTACAGTCCTCATGTGGTTCAATCCCTAGCACTAAATATAAATAAACAAATAAATAAGTAAGCAATAAAATTAATAAATAGATAATAATTTTACAGAGCATTTTTGTAATTACCAAAGAGTAACACTGACATTAACAAAAATGGCAGTTGGATATTTTATATCACTAATGTTACCAGTTAACTTTAGGGAGATGTATTTTCTTTTTTCTAAAGTTATGTTCACTTTGTTAAAATCTATTCAAAAATCAGAATTTCTTATTAAATTCTGCTTCTCAAATAATGAATATTCTGAGAAAGGAGTTCATGCCACTTTTACCTGTAATGTTTGTGCTAAATTCAATGATTTCAGCTGTGTGGTGATACTATGTAATTTACAAATAAATCAAGTTATTTAAAAAATTACATTACATTGTTCAGAATGTCAGGCAATTTTACCACAAAGCTGTACTCTGACTCTGTATAGAAGGAAAAGCAATTTGTTTTCAAACACACTTACTTACTTTTGGATAACTTTAAACTTGAATTTCAGGATTTTAATAACCTAAATACAAGCACCACATTCTTTTGGTCTTAACCTTTCTGGGGTGAGTATTGCACACTTGTGAATGGATACTGACTCTAAGAAGTAAGCACAGAAGAAAACAAACTACCTCCCATAAACCTCAAAAAACTTCTCTTTTTATCCTCATTTCATCTTCTAATTCAAACTTTAAAAGAAATTGAACTTAAACCTAACAGATCATTTATCTTTATGCCATTTTTTAGGATAAAATTTTTGCATCATTGTCCATTATATGTATTATATACGTACATTATACAAGCACCATATATGATATTCAGATTTAAATCCATATTAAAGTGAGAAAACTAAAATAAAATATGAAGCATTCATACAATTTATACAAATAAATTATTTTACTATTATTATATAAGTTAAAATAGTAGCAAAGGAAAAGAAAATAAAACACACAATCTAAATTTTCTGTGTAAGATCCAGTAATCCCATTCCTGGGTATGTATTTCAAGGAACCAAGGCTGGTGTTGATGAGACATCTGGATTCTCGTGTCTACTGCAGCATTACACGCACAGCCAGTGAATGGATACATCAATGGATGAATGTATTTAAAAAGGTGGCCTATGTATACAGTTTTTAAAGCAAAGAAAATTCCATTATTCATCGCAATATCGTTAGTACTGCCAGATATTATGTTAAATAAAACAAGTCAATCATGGAAAGAAAAATACTGTATGTTCTCTATGGAATTTTAAAAAGTCTCATAGAAATAGAGGTCAGAGAAAGTGATAGAGAAAAGAAACATGCTAATCAAAGAGTACAGAGTCTCAAATGATGTGGTGTATATTGCCAAATTGCTAAAAGAGTAGGTTTTTAATGTACTTACTACAAAAAAGATAATTTTGAAGTGATGGATATGTTAATTAGCTAGACTGAATTTTTAAAGAACTTATGTATAGATCAGTCATTAATTTGGACTCCTGAAATATACAGAATTACTCTTTCTCAATTTTAAAAAGTGAAAGAATCTAAGCAGCTACGAATTAAAACAAACAATTTTTCATTATGAGTATCTGTTTCCATTTAGTAGCTGGGGAGTGTTAGGGAGAAAATGGGAATTGCAAGTTCTGGACAGAAAGCAAGTACCAGCAATACTTGTCCTGCAGCAATCTCCAAAAGTGTATTAATTATATGATGAGTTTATATTACAAAGTCCTTTGTTAGAAATGTAAATGAACCCTAGAATCATTCTGACTTTGATGTAAACTGATTTCATAGGACCTGGCTGTTCTTTTTAAATAACTGGCTGAGATTATCCTCCATTGTAGATCAAATGATGTTCCCACAAAAAGATATGATAAAATCTTAATCCCCAGTACGCATGACATTTGGAAATAGGGTCTTTGGAAATAAGTTTTGGCAGATATGATCCAGTTAGGATGGATATGTTAATTAGTTTGACTATAATAATCATCTCATAATGATCATGTGTATCAAAATGTCATGCAGTACAATTTAAATACATAAAATTTTTATTCATCAAGAATATCTCGCTGGGCATGGTAGCTCATGCCTTTAATCCCAGCACTTGGGAGGCTGAGGTAGGAGGAGCATTGTGAGTTCGAGGCAGGCTTGGGCTACAACGCGAGCGCAAGGCCGGCCTGAGCTACATAGTGCGACCCTGCCTCAAAAAAAAAAAAAAAAAAAAAATCTCAAAAATCTGAGGGAAATCATGAGGTTACTCTGTATTGTGATGGGCTCTAAATTCATTTGATTGGTATTGTATGAACAGACGTTTTGGAAACAGAAAGCAAGTTGCAAAGACAGGAAAAGAGACTGGAATAATTGAAAGATGCCAAACCAATGCTAAAAATTGAGGCATGTCAAGGATTTCTGGTAGACCCCAGAAGTCAGACGAGGCAAAGAATTGTCACTGGAGGCTTGAGTGGCAGTCTAACCCTACTTACACCTTCACTGTAGACTTCTGACTTACAGAATTATGAGAGAGTAAATTTGTTTGATTATTATATGCAAAGTTTATAGTCATTAATTATGGCAACCCTAGGAAATTGATGTGTTCCTAATAGGTTTAATTTGCATTGGGGTGAGGAGAATGGTTAGGTTAATAATGAAATGTTGCAATGGTGAGTTTTTTTTCCTTTCTTCTTTTTGGTACTGGGAATTGAACTCATAACCTCATGCCTGCCAGGCAGGTGCTTACACCACTGAGCTAAATTCCTGGTAATGGTGAGTTTCTGAATAATGAGCAGACAATGCGAAAATCTTGTTTACTTTGGGAAGTGAAAACTGTCAAAAACAAAAGTAGATGTTATGTATTGCAAACGTGCACAAAAAAAAAAAAGGAAGGGGATCAAGAGATGGGGGAAGGGAGGAAAGGAAAGGAGAATGAAAAAAGAAATTCAGGTGTATTATGTATGTGTATCAACTTCCATGAGGCATAAAAACGTGGTACAAACATACTAATAAAATGACTTGAAAAAAATTCCTCTATATTTCTACTCACACATATACATAGAGATAGGTACAGATAATATAGAGATAATTTTTTATGAGTAGACAAAGTTATGTTAAGTAATATCACTGCCTGATAATATTTCTGAATTGTTCAGCCTCCTTCCCTGTCTTCATCCAAGTGTTCACATCATGCTTTGTTCACTGGCACAGCTGATGTTGCAGCACTGAACATTGGAAGCTGATATCCTTTCCTTATTGTCATTTTCCAAAAGCTCAAGGCCTTAGGACAGCAAGGGGATATCTAAGTACTTGCTACCATTTTCTTGGTTATTGTATTTTCATCACTCTGGCCTTTGGTTCTTTCCCCACAGCGCTTTTCCATTTTAGTATGTGATGAATGACCAAGGCTTATGTGGCTTGTCACATATTCTAGTGGAGCATGATTTATAAGAAGAATGCAAATTTAAATTATTCTCTTTAGTACCCTAGGGAGACGCTTTTCTTTCAAACTGAGTATACTTGAGGAAAACACACAATTTCTTCATGTTATGCTTTGTGGTATAAAATGAATATGAGTCACACATATGGAATTATAAGTCAAGCTAAAAGCTTAGAACTGCTCACATATACAGATCCAAGTTAAAGATCATTATATTATAGCAAAATATTTCTTGAAAGTGAACTGATGGCCCACCTGTAGCAACTTAATGAGAAAATTTATAATGCCATTTGTTAAGAAGCACCTGAACATGAAAATTCTACTGGCCAAAAATTCCTATAGGAGTCACAGATCCTAGGACTCAAATAAAAGGAAATCATTTTATTAATCACTTTTCCATCATTAGTATAAAATAACCGACACCAACAATTTAAAGGGGTAGTAGAGATTTATTCTGGTTCATAGTCTCAATGGGTTCAGTTTATGGTTGGTCAGCCCAAGGCAGTAACATCATGATAAAA